>CM074310.1:8103939-8326439 GCA_037194245.1 Opsariichthys bidens | reverse complement strand
GACCAGATTATTATAATCTAAATAAAAATGGCTCTATTTCGGAGGAAGCTCTTGCATCACTTGTTTGCCGATGCCATCTGGTTCAGTATATTTGTTTGCCAGTGCAATGACGCTCAGACATTGCAATGTGGATTAAGTTATAAAAAAAGAAGAAAAAATTGTTGTGGTTTACCAAGAATATTTTTGTATCAACAATATCCGTCAGCGATAAAGTTCTCTTGGAAGCCCTGAAAGGGAAATTCCTCCCATGAAAAAAATAAATAAAAATGTGGCGTTTCTACTTCAAGTATAATATTGCATTGGGAGTCCTATGTGTATGTGAATATGTATGTGTGTGTGTGTGTGTGTGTGTGGAAAAACAATTATTTTCAACCATCATTCTGTCTGAAATGATCTGTTTTTAAGGCACGGCTCCTTTAAAGCTTGTCAGTGAACAGCAACTGTTATGATTGGCTAACGTCACTGCATATTAAACATATCAACACCCACTCACTAAACAAGACTGGATGTCTTGAAAACGTCCATATAAAGATTTCATTTAAGAAAGCCTTGTCAAATTGTTTACAATGCTGTCAGATCCAATACAGTTGGCTGCTTTATCTTTCAACAAGCATCCTAATTTAGTTTTTTTCGTCAACAAACCCAAACTTTTATTTAAACTTTTATTTTTTTTTAAATTTCAGCTCAAAATCCCCCACAGATCATTTATTATAGCTTGTAAAATTTGCCCCTATTTGGGTGTGAGCAAAAACATGTCGTATTTGTGTGTGTCCCTTTAAATGCAAATGAGCTGCTGCTCCCAGCCCTCTTTCCAGAAAAGCGGAGCTTTAACATCTCAACAACAAAGCTGGAGAATCTCACGCAGACAAAAAGACGACGGTGTTCATCCTTACTTTGTTCAAACCGGAGTCGACACTGATGGAGAGACTCAGGAAGAAGTTCCAACTTTTAGACGTTTCTGAACGGTTAGTGGATAAATTGTTGTAGTTGCTGTGGAGTTGATCAACTCGTCACTAGCATGTGCCGTCATGTTCATTTTTTGTCCATAACCCGAATGGACGCCCACTTTACATAGCGTACTTGTTTGCCAAACAGAGCCATACACATCCGGATAATGGTAATGATTGCTAGCAAATGCTGTGAATGGTCTAACATTTTTTTCACCATTCTCAGTTGCAAAAACAAAATGGTGGCACCATGGGTGGTGTAACGTGCACACTCACTCCCGGACTTCACTTCCCACAATGCACTACACACTCACTCACTAACACACATGCACACTCACTCCCGGACTTCACTTCCCACAATGCACTACACACACACTCACTAACACACATGCACACTCACTTCCAGACTTCAATTCCCACAATGCACTACACACACACCACTAACACACATGCACACTCACTCGCGGACTTCACTTCCCACAATGCACTACACACACACTCACTAACACACATGCACACTCACTCCCGGACTTCACTTCCCACAATGCACTACACACACACACTCACTAACACACATGCACACTCACTCCCGGACTGCACTTCCCACAATGCACTACACACTCACTCACTCATCCACCAAGGTAGACTACATTTCCCAGAAGTCCTGTATCTTTCACTGATCACTTCACCAGCTGCTGCTCATTACCAGAACCACATTTAAGCTCAACGCACACACACACACCTTTGCGAGGTCTTGATCTTCCCTATGTTGTCATTTCTAAGCGTTATTCCCTGTCTGGTTTTCCTGGTTTTGACTCTGCCTGTTTTCTGATCGTTTTGGACTAATTACATTGGATTATTGGACTGTTGATTGCTCGCTGCCTAACTCGATCTACTTTGCCTGTGTAACGTTTACGACTCTGCCTACCCTCGGACATTCCTGTTTGCTGTTGATTTGACCTTTGCCTGTTTGACCACGTTGCTCAATAAAGCCTGTATTTGGATCTCATCCGCTGACTAGCTCATTCTTTACAAGTGGAAACAAGGGGTGGTGATATAATAATAAGATCCCCTTCCTACGTAACACAAGAGAAGCGAAATCTGTGCGGCTCGTTTTTTCACATGCTCGCAGAGAAAGGCTTGCCGAAACAAACTTACTGGTTTGTCCTTTTCATGTTTTCTGACTTGATAGATGCACCGGGGACCCGATTACAGCACTTAAGCGTGAAAAAAGACAGATTTTCATGATATGTCCCCTTTAAAATTTCAGAGACATGTGCTTGTGTCTCATGCCGCTCGACTGGTTTTGTCAGTGTTACTGTCCCGATGCTGTAAACATCACAGTGACGTTACTTTATCAAAGGGAAGTAAATAAAGAACGTTTTGAAGAGCAGTTTGTTTGTTTCCTAATGCAGTGAATTTTTATATCTGGTGCCTCAGTTAGAAACATTTATGCATTTTTAAGTTTTGAAATGTTAAAAATGTCATTTGCAATGCAGGTCTACAATTATACATCACTAGAATGTTTTATTGGCGTTGGAACGTGTGTATTTCCACCAGCATTTTTACAGAAACATGGTGGAAGAAGTGGAAATTCACACACTCTGCAGGTGAATATTTGGTATGTGGCAATAGTGTGAATGCGGCATGAAGATTGCTTTCTTGTTTGATTTTTTTTTATGGTCACGTGACCTGGGCATTGTTCAAATATTCCCAGTCTGGGCTGGAAAGGGCAGAAGGTTCAGCCCATCGAGCTGTAAGGGGTTTTCCGTCTTCCTGAATTATGAATGTCCAGTCTTCACAGTACTTTTCGATTGTCTTGTTTCCTGGAGAAAAAAAAAAAACACACAAATGAAAGTTATTCAGTGAAAGTTATGAAACTGGTTGGCATTGTTTTGGGGTGCTAGCAGATAATATAATACCAAATTGTACGTTTAAGTCCATTTCTGCCACAAAAGAAAAAAAAATCATGCTTTGGTAAATTATAATTATAATATAAAAAATTATGAGATTACAAAAACCAAAACACTTTTATCTCATAATGACTCTTTCTCTCATCTGATAAAAGGATTTTTTTTCTTATGTGGTAGAAATAGGCTTTAATTCCTTAAGTATAATTAAAGACGAGGTCTGTGCAAATGCAAATCATACCTAAAACAATGAGCACAAATGTTTTTCAGAACATCCAACAAACTTCATTTAGTTTCGCTTCTTTCAGCTGTCAGATATTCCAGGTGAACCACACGGTCTTCATCGTGTTAATCGTGTATCGTGACAGTCTGGCACGCTTATTTAAGTGGAAACTGAAAAGGGAAGAGAAGAAAAGGGGGTTTCTATTGCTACTTCATGCAAGCGGTCATCTGTTTTAGATTCGAAACTCCACAATAATGCCTCACTGCTCGAGGCCAAATAAAGCAGTTGTAACATCTTTGACCTTATTATTTATTTCTTTAAAAGAAGATATGCAAATGTTGATATTTCAGTCTTTGGTTGTTGAAAGAAAATACCCTGAAATGAAATTCACAAGAACTGAAATAAGATTCTATCTGAATATTACCTCCAAACACTAACATGTTTTGATCTACTGGGTATTTGGTATTGGGTATTTTGTCTAGACTGTCCATTAAGACTCTAAACAACAAGAAGGAACAGAGAGGCCAGTGATCGCTTTGAAAGAGCGTTCGAATTGAGAAAAGTGCAGCAGTTATTCAACTATATCAAGCACAAAAGATCTGAATGAGCAGGACTGCATGTGTACATGTACACACTACTGCTCTCCACCAGATTTCTCATTGTTTTTGGGGAAAAAAAGAGTCTTCTGTTCACCGAGGCTGCATTTATTTGATCAAAAATACGGTAAAAACAAGAAAAAAAGTCATGGTAAATCCTACTTATGACATAAAAAGCTGAAATTATGACATACTAAGTCATATGTAATTGTTAATGATGAGTCGAAATCATGACTTTAAAAGTCATAATTATAAAAAGTCTTTCTCATGACTTAAAAAGTCAAAATTATGATGTACTAAGTGAAAATTATGATTTCAAAAGTAATTATTGGGAGATAAAAAGTTAAAATGATGAAATAAGTCAAAATTATGACATTCTAAATCAAAATTATAATTTAAAAAGTCATTATTATGAGATAAAAAGTCAATATGATGGAATGAAAAGTCAAAATTATAATTTTGAAAAGTCATTATTATGAGATAAAAAGTTAAAATGATTAAATAAAAAGTCGAAATTATGACGTGCAATAATTTCAACTTTTAATATCATAATCTGGACTTTTTATGTCATAATTTCCATTTTTTGTCATATTTTCGACTTAATAGGTCATCATTTCAACTTTTTTATCATGCAATATATTTTCAGACTTTTCTCAATACTGTGAGTTTATATCTCATAATTCTGACTTTATAACTCACAATTGCAACTTTACATCATGCAATTCTGAGGGAAAAAGTCAGAATTGTGAGATAAAAACTCGCAATGACCTTTTTTGTGTTTGTTTCACACTTATTAGTATTCCAAAGTATTCTAAAGTATTTCGATGAAGTGACTAAACTTGAGTAATGTAACGAAATACGTTACAAATGACTTTCTAAAGCACGTATTTTGTAATCTGTAGTGAAATACATTTTAAAAGTAACCCACCCAGCCCTGGATATACATGAACGATCGAAGCTGAAAGTGTTCAGATGAAGTGTGTGTGTTTTAATGGACTGGGCAGTGCACAGAGAGGAAGAAAGCGATGACGCAAGCCTGCCACTGTGGATTTGACCAGTTCCACATCTCCATGAGAAGAAATGACACAAACTCTGTTAGACAGCAGTCCTCGTGTCCTCAGGCACACTGAGCTCTGATGGTAATAACATGAGATCAATCACATCCCTTACAAAAAAGAACTGCAGTATATTGAAGTAGAACTGCAGTACCAAGTAGTTTAACTGCAGTTTAATTCAGATTTGCAGTATAATGAAGTATAGTCACAGTACAACCGCAGTAAAACTGCAGTATAAGTACAACTGAAAGTTGCATGAAGTATAAAAACAGTAGAACTGCAGTTTTATTTCACTAGTACTTTAGATGTATTGCAGTATAGTTGTACTCCAGTAAAACTACAGACATTTTAGGTTATACTGCAATACTGCAGTTTTTTCGTGTCCAAAAAACTGCATTTTTCTATATGTAACAAAAACTGTAGTATTACTTCTAAAAAACTGCAGTATTTTTTTGTAAGGGATCTAACAAACAGAAAGTTGAAATTATAGGTAAAATACTGAGTAATGTAAATGTGCAAATGTATGCATCAGAAAGCTGGAGACAGCTTCCAATATTTCATACGTCTTTGCCAAATAGGGTTTGTTGGCTGATGTGTTTTTATCCCTTGGCGAACGTGAGAACATGGAAACAATTTTGGCCAAAACAAAGCGCCACTCTCCATTGAATGTACATCGAAACATGACGAACGTGTGACGCAATCGGACCGCAGCCAATCGGAATCGCTTTGTCGCACAGAGGGGGCGGGGCGCGCTGGTTTTTATTTACAGTTCTCGAGCTCGAAAGCACATTATGATACTTTTAAACTCCCGCGTGTGGTTATATGATGATTATTTTGGCATGTTCTTGTAAGCAGATACACATTTGCTAGAACTGTTATTACATAAGGATAAAGTTTTAATTAATTGATCGCTATTTATTATTGCAATATGGACTTTTTTGACAAAAACCAGACGCAGATGAACACCACCGTTCCGACTGAAAACTGGACATTTGTAAGTACTTTTACTACATATTTAAACTATGCACCAGCACAAGATTGTTCTTTAAATGATGTGTTTAAATGACAAATAGTTTAATAATAATGTCATTATTTAGCAATAAATGAAACACTGACTTCCGTACATTATCCCATATCTAGGTCATAAACTCATAAAAATACTCTTATTGCATGCTGTACATAAATGCACTATTTTTCTTTTCTTTTCAAAGGTGTACTCTATGGTTCGATGTATTCAAATGACAATGGCCGTCCTCAGGTATCTATTGTTTAATCTTAGTTTTGCAGTTGTTTAATAACATATTTATGTGAGTTAATCATTTGCTCCATAGCATTGTAGGTGCTGGCTCCATCATTGCATATGCAACTTATAAAAGGCTAGTGAGAAAACCAGAGGTAAGCCTGAGTAGCCACTGAATTATTAACAAGATGTTCATGCAAATGTAGTTTTGACCACAGAACCGAACCTATGTTTCAGGTGCTGCCGTTATTCTTGTTAAGTTTAACTGACCTGCTCTTAGCTTTGAGTTGGATGGTTGGCGGTCTTCTCTTCACTCAGAACTGTGACGCTTACAACATCTGCTACAACCTCCACATAGTGGAACAGGTACTATGTCATGCCCAAATAATGCTTAAAACAGTCGAAAGAAGTCACTTCCTCTATATGCCTTGTTACACGCAATGTTTTTGCATCATACTTCCACAAATAAAGCCGCATTGGAGCAGTGATGCTTGATTGACAGCGAGTTCAAAGTCCCTCTGTGGTGAAAATCAAGTTTTTAATGTTGTTCGTGTGGTGATTTTAATGTGCTTTAAGACAAACCGTGTGCAAAAAAAGTCAACACCGTTGCTGAGTATTTTCTCTTTAACGCTGTAGTGAAGTAAAGTTTCAAAAACACGACACCACAAACTACCTGGTGACCAATCACGTCAACGCGCTGCATGTTATTAGCTGTTCGATAACTTAATCAAGCAAAAGGCTAATCAAATTAATTACTGTTATGTGTACGATGTTGTAAAGAGCGATGCAGCGTTTACCTCAGTGAGTTGACCGAGCGGATCTCTGAGCTGCGCGAGCGAGTGGAGGCGGGGCTAATTTGCATATTCATAGATCCATGTATAATAAACGAGGCAAAGGTGTCGAGTTACATTCAGCTATTTTAAGGCCGGAAAAAAAGTTTAATTTTGGTGATCAAAGGTGAGTTTTAAGAGATAAAATTACGGATTCAAAAGAACAATCGTATTAGTAAGAGAAAAGCAGCCTTTTAAAAATATTTTAAGTGCGCCTGTTATGCTATTTTAAAGGTTTTAAATTTGATTTTGCAGGTCTTCTGCAATAGCTATACGTACAAACTACCTGGTGACCAATCGCGTCAACGTGCTGCATATCATTAACGATGACCGCTCGTGTAACATTAGCAACGCATTATTAGCTGTTCGATAACTTAATTAAGCAAAAGGCTAGTCAAATTAATTACCGTTAAGTGTACGATGTTGTAAAGAGTGATACTATTGTGCAGCGTTTTCCTCAGTGAGTTGACCGAGTGGATCTCTGAGCTGTGCGGGCGAGTGGAGGCGGGGCTAATTTGCATATTCATAGCTCCATGTAGGGTGTCGAGTTACATTCAAGCTATTTCAAGGCTGGAAAAAAAGTTTAAATATGTCATTTTGGTGATCAAAGATGAGTTTTAAGAGATAAAATTGCGGATTCAAAAGAACTGTGCGCCTATTATGCTATTTTAAAGGTTTTAAATTTGATTTTGCAATAGCTATACATTCATTCAAGGTCAAAAAACACTTACATTGCAGCGTCACGTCTTTTCTCACAGTGTCTGAAACGGTTCGATGAACGATTGGGTCTCTCTAAACCCGCCTTTCCGAGAGCCTGCTCTGCTCTGATTGGTCAGACAAACGCATATTACCATATCTGCTCCAACGGTAATGGTTTTACCGTATCAGTTGGAGCACGAGTCTAATTCTTTGTGTGTCAAAGTGGATTTGCTTTTCAAGACTCGTTTCAGGCAGTTTAAAATCGTTTCTTTCTTTTGAGGGAAAATAACTTTATTTGTCGTTCACACTCTACATGAAAGGGAACTCATAATAGGGGCACTTTAATTTAATCTCCTGTCACTTTTAAATTTTTTTCTGACAGAATGGTATTTTTTAACACAAAGAAAAAGTAATAGCATGTTACCAAAATACAGTGTTTTTTTTGGACGTGATTCCATGGTAATACCATAGTAAATTGGACGTTTTCCACGGTAGTACCGTGATATTTTTTCAAGTAAACTGCTGTGGTGCACGAATATTGTAATTATTCAGTTTGATACAATCACGTTTATGTAAAGTAAATAAATTGTTGCTAAAAAGTGTTGAAACGCCAGCATGTGTGATTCATGTCTCTACTCTGCCAATGGACTCACATGTGTCTCTCATTATTGTTTCGCATTTAGCTAAAATATCACAGAGAAGAAAAGTATGCGTGCTGGAAAGTTTCACTTCAAAAACGAGTTGTTCTCAGGTCAGACATTAAAACCAGGTTGTTCTCGGGCGCAAACAAACATGGAACTGGGACGAATCTGAAAAGGAAGTGGAGCAGCAAATTTGGTTCATATTCTTTGCTCAAATATAATTAGTCCTGCCCCACTTTTGAAGTCTTGTTTATGGCAGTGGATTGTTATGGGTGTGAGTTGGCGTCACTGCTCAGTAATGTGTGGAGGCAAAGTTCAGTCTGTTGTTGGGAATTGGTTTGGTTTTCCTAGGCTTTTAAGGCATTATTGGCACAAAGGTTTGAGTTCATCTATTGTGTCCGTTGGTGTTCTTCCTCTTCTTCCGCTCTGGGAGTCTATGGCAGCCTATAGACCCGCTTGCAGGAAAGTTATGAAATTTGGTGCATTGATAGAGGACAGTCTCAGCATTAACTACAGCAAATTTGGTGTCTCTAGATCAAACTCTCTAGCGCCACCACTTTTCCAAGTTTTCACCCATGTTTATGCTAGAAACAAAACTTTTCCCACCAAATTAGATGGTTGCTCCAATTTTCATGGAAATCAAATGAGATTCATCTTCATCTCAAGCTTTTAAAAATCAAATATGCTCTTTTTTTACGTGGTTGACTTATTTTCAGGTCATCTCTTTATATTCCTGATTCCTTGCCGATTCCGACGACCAAAGTTGTGCATGGGCCATTTTTTATGTAGTCTAGAGTTGCTTACTTTTTTAATGTACTATATACACATACATGTCTATATCTCCTAAATGAAAAGAGATATTTTCACCAACTTTGACATACTTATTTATGGTCACGCTCTGAGGAAAAAAAAACGGTGGGATTGCACCTGTTGGGGGCGCTTTAACTGAACAAAATATCAAACTGCAAATCAACTACAATAAAATATATGAAATAAAATGCTATATTTTACTGATTATTTTATTTCTTGTTTGCTTCTCTGTGCTTGGCCCCCTTAATTCCTGCTTGCAGCTATATTTGGATATGCTATCATAAAGTATCATTGCATAAAATTGTATTTTATACAATACAGAGCCTATAAAAGGGACATGGTGAAAGAAAGTAATATGAGATGGAAGGGAAAATTATATGTTGGTGATTTTGCATCCTCAGTCCCCTGAGAGACTTTGTAATTTTACCCATTATACAGTAAATAATCTCATTCCAATTTCTTCATTTTGACATATATTGTAGTGTAGGCTGCAATGTTACGCTCAGAATTATAATAAGAATTTATCAGAAAACAAATGTTTTTTAAACTGGTCCTGTTTATGTAAAACTGCCCTGCTTTCTTCACATTTGACGCTGTTTGTCAATCCTCCATGTGGAGGAAACGCCCTGAGTTTTTGGAAAACCCTGCCTGAGGTCATGTGACACTCACTGATGAGTCACATCTGACCAGACTGGCATGCATAAGTTTATTACAATCATTTACAATTTTAGAGCTCATAACGTAAATATTAAAATGACTAATCAGAATGGTTTGGTTTTATATCAGTTCATGGTTTCTTCTTCCTCAGGGAAACCAAATATGTAAAACTATATATTAACATTATTTGAATGTAATTTTCATCATGCTTTAAGTGTTTTTTAAAAGTAGCAAAACAATTCCGCCTTTTTCAACTTAAAGACTCAAGTTCAGTTGCTGCCTTAAATTTTTAAGTATAATCAACTTGGTAGTTGATAACTCAAATGATATTAAACTGACTTAAAAGTCGAGTCGAATCCTGTATATCTAAAACTTTTCGGAGAGCAGTTAAAGTAGTGTAATGTTCAGGGCTGGGTGGGTTACTTTTAAAATGTATTTCACTACAGATTACAAAATACGTGCTTTAGAAAGTCATTTGTAACGTATTTCGTTACATTACTCAAGTTTAGTCACTTAATCTAAATACTTTAGAATACTTTGGAATACTAATAAATGTGAAACAAACACAAAAAAGATCATTGAGCGTTTTTATCTCACAATTCTGACTTTTTCCCTCGGAATTGCGTGATATAAAGTTGCAATTGTGAGTTATAAAGTCAGAATTATGAGATATAAACTCACAATATTGAGAAAAGTCAGAATTATGACTCGCATACTAAATTCACAATTGCAAGAAAAAAAGTCAGTATTGCAAGTTTAAATCTCCCAATTCTGACTTTATAACTTGCAATTGTGAGTTTAAATCTCGCAATTCTGAGAAAAAGAAGTCAGAATTGTGAAATGCAAACTCACAATTGTGAGGGAAAAAAACTAATTGTGAGAAAAAGTTTTTATGGTGGCGTTTTGTCATTTTTGGAGCTGGATGCCATCCATTCACATTCACCTTTGAATGAGCTTTAGTATTTTCAATCACATCAGTGCACTGAATATGACATACTCTACTTTAGCCCGCTGACGCATTTCATTTTTCCTGAATAGTGCAATAGTGTACATAGCTTTAAGCCTGTTAAAACACACCTTGATCAAATATAACTAACAACTATCCTCATCGCTTAGTCAACTGTGTTTAAAGCAAAATAGAAAGGACAACCATGTGGCTATTAAGCCATTTCTGGGAGAAAGATATTCTATCTTTAGCATACAGAAGTTGCTCAATCCTGGAATGACGTTCAGAAATACTTTGACATGAATGTCAACAAAGGTGCTGTAAGACAGTGTTTTCCAACCCTGGTGCCGGAGTCGCTTGAGTAAAAAAATGTGCTTAAGTCTATTGAATTGTGCAGTTGTAATCTTGGACGTATATTTAAAAAAACCTGTACTTGCAGATAATATGATATTAATAAGGCCACTTAAGTGTACTTAAAGAGAGACACTTTCACAACTATGTTTTTCAACACTTTTTTAAAAAGTGCACTTTGTAATCACATTTAAGTACATTTAAATCATTGTTTTAATAATCTTTTATCATGCTTTAAAGAAATGTATACATTTATTTATATTGCATTTAAAGTTAATATGTTTTAAATGTACTGCACTGCATTAATCATAAATGTATTTAAATGCATATTTTAGTTTGTTTGTTAGAACATTCTACACTTTAAACAAATTTCAAAGACAATAGAAGTAATTATGGAATTACATATAATTACTTAAATTGTATCTCAGTGGGCCAAAAAGCACTATAAAGTTGAGCTTACTGCATTTAATATAAATTCAAACTGTATATTCAATTAAAGTGCAGTTATAAACATTGCATTCATTTTGCAAATATTATTTCTATAATAAGTACTCTTTTAAAAAGTGTGAGGTTTCTGTGTTAGTCCTTGTTTCACTAGTTGTCATGGTTTCTGGTATGTTCCCCTTTGTTTCCATGGTTACTCATTTGTTAATTGATTAACCCCACCTGTTCCTTGTTGTCTCCCTTCATTTGAGTCTGTGTATTTATAGCCCTCATTTTCAGATGTTTTTTTTGTCTGTTAAGTTGGTTGTGTTACTCCTGCATTTATCCTTACATATTTTTCATAACATTCCCCCCGAATAGTACAGGACAGAGGTTGGGAATCACTGCCATGACACATGGGTTACACTATTGCGACAACATGGTTCAACCCTTTCTGAGATTAGAATGTCGAAATAATTCAGCTTCTCTAACTTCTGCCTTTGACTTTCACATCCCACAGACTCTTTATATGGCCTCCTTCTTTTACACGCTGCACTATGTTTGGGTGCTCTATGCTGGACTGAGCAGGAAGTATTACAGGAGACTGAATGGACTCCCAGCCGAGGTACTCGGTTCATCTTTATCAACATCAAGAAATCAGCACAAAATAGTCATTTTACTGTAAATGCTGACTAACCTGTTTGTTTCAGAGTCCCGCAAGAGCAAAAAACTGCACATGTCTGGCCCCAGTGCTGTCATGGTGAGTACACTGAACATCACCGAAATAAAACTGATATTAAATATTGATGGAGCAACATAATTGGTGTACTGAAACGATAAAATTAGTTTGATTTCACTTTATTTAACGATACGTGCACTCATGTGTACTTTCCAAAGACAATACTGGGTAGTACTAGAATAAAAACGTCGAAACAAACCCTTGAGAAAGCCTGGCCAGATGATGTTGCCTGGTCTGATGAGTCTCGATTTCTGTTGAGACATTCAGATGGTAGAGTCAGAATTTGGCGTAAACAGAATGAGAACATGGATCCATCGTGCCTTGTTACCACTGTACAGGCTGGTGGTGGTGGTGTAATGGTGTGGGGGTGTTTTCTTGGCACACTTTAGGCCTCTTAGTGCCAATTGGGCATCATTTAAATGCCACGGCCTACCTGAGCATTGTTTCTGACCATGTCCATCCCTTCATGACCACCATGTCCCCATCCTCTGATGGTTACTTCCAGCAGGATAATGCACCATGTCACAAAGCTCGAATCATTTCAAATTGGTTTCTTGAGTTCACTGTACTAAAATGGCCCCACAGTCACCAGATCTCAACCCAATAGAGCATCTTTGGGATGTGGTGGAACGGGGGCTTCGTGCCCTGGATGTGCATCCCACAAATCTCCATCAACTGCAAGATGCTATCCTATCAATATGGGCCAACATTTCTAAAGAATGCTTTCAGCACCTTGTTGAATCAATGCCACGTAGAATTAAGGCAGTTCTGAAGAAGAAAGGGGGTCAAACACAGTATTAGTACGGTGTTCCTAATAATCCTTTAGTTGAGTGTATATCGGCTGATACCGATATGGTGGCCGATATATATCGTGCATTTCTACAATGACTAAACATGCGTCATCATTTTCAAAAACCTCATTTTTTACAGTCCACCTTAACAATGCCAAAAAGGCAGCCTCGATTCGTCTTTAAAAAGGACAAAAAGATAGAGAAAAACGTGTTTTCAGCTAGTTGCCAATATGCACAGTACACATATTTATAATTATTTATTTTTTTAATGTGTTACCCATAATCCTGCATGCTATTTAGGGCAAATGCCATGCACAATAAAATGTGATATTAGCACGTGTTTTGGTCGTCTGACAGTCTGTCCTGATCTCTCCATACAGTCTTTTGCCTTTGATGCTCACGTTGCCCGTCTTTGTGACAGGAAATCTGTATCATTGCTACACAGACTTCACCCAGCCCTACAGGTCAGTCTCACATGTACCGGACACTGCATGATTAAACGGTAGTTTCTCATTATTGCTTCAGCACAGTCTTATTAAATGAGCTTATAGTTGTTACAAAACATACAATTCAGTAGGTATATCTAACTATAGTGTAGTTGTTTGTGTAGGTCTGGTCATTACAGCAAAAGCGGTTTAAAAACACAATAACATATTGATTTGAGCCGAAATTGTATTATGTGAGCGGAAAGGGACCATAGTTGAATAGCGACGCGAATGACCAATCAGAATCCAGCGGCAGCTGTTTAATGTGATGTGATTGTCCTCCAGATGCTTGCTGATGCACACTGGTGCTGTTTATCTCACCTCATACGTAACAACAGAAGTCACCGCATGTATCGTCATTCAGAAATACTGCATGGCCATTTTCCTCGCTACCTTCCTGTTGACCTTCATCGGCATCATGGTGAGATTTGACATCTCGTTTTTGAATGGCTGAGCACTTCGTGATTTCAGTTTACACAACTGTAATGTTGTTATTACAATTATAACTGACCGTTAAAGTAAAATATATTCACAATACATTCGAAAAGATATAATATTTCACAATGTTGCAGTGCTCTCAAAACATGCGTATTTGATTTCAGACTCTGATGTGTAAGGCTCGCTCCCTGTACAAGCGTGTCGTCACGTCTCAGGGGTTTTTCAGTGACCATCATTGGGCAACGCTGCGTCTCCTGGAGCGACGGATGCTGCTTTATCCCTCTGCCTTCTTCTTCTGCTGGGGACCGGGTGAGCATTTAAACATTTGAAAGTTAAAACATTACACATGACATTACAGACGCAGCCAACGAGGAAACGTATGTGTCCGTACATGTACTGAAGACAGATTGAGAAAATTTAAGATTTATGTATATGAAATAAAATTGCATATGAAATGGATATGAAAAATAAAATAAATTTGCATATAAAATAGGCCTAAATTTAAGATTTATATATATATGAATATAAAATGGAAATTAAATATAAAATAAAATTGCATATAAAATGGATATGAAAAATAAAATAAAATTGCATATAAAATAGGCCTAAATTTAAGATTTATGAATTTGAGTTGCATATAAAATGGATATGAAATATAAAATAAAATTGCATTTAAAATGGATATGAAATATAAAGTAAAATTACAAATATATTAGGCCCAAAATTAAGAGTTATGTACTTCAGTTGCATATAAAATAGATAAGAAATATAAAATAAAATTACATATTAAATGGATATGAAATATAAAATAAAATTACAAATATTTTAGGCCTAAATTTAAGATTTATGTACTTCAGTTGCATATAAAATAGATAATAAATATAAAATAAAATTGCATATAATATAAAATAAAATTACATATTAAATGGATATGAAATATAAATTAAATTGTATATAAAATAGGCCTAAATTTAAGATTTATGTATATGAATATAAAATGGATATGAAATAATATAAAATTGCATATAAAATGGATGTGAAATATAAAATAAAATTGCATATAAAATATGCCTAAATTTAAGATTTATGTATATGAATATAAAATGGATATGAAATAATATAAAATTGCATATAAAATGGATATGAAATATAAAATGAAATTACAAATATATTAGGCCTAAATTTAAGATTTATGTACTTCAGTTGCATATAAAATAGATAATAAATATAAAATAAAATTTCATATAATATAAAATAAAATTACATATTAAATGGAAATGAAATATAAAATAAAATTGTATATAAAATAGGCCTAAATTTAAGATTTCTGAATTTTAATTGCATATGAAATGGATATGAAATATACAATTACAAATATATTACGCCTAAATTTAAGATTTATGCATTTGAGTTGCATATCAAATGGCTATGAAATGTAAAACAAAATTGCATTTAAAATGGATATGAAATATAAAATAAAATTACAAATATATTAAGCCTAAATTTAAGATTTATGTACTTCAGTTGCATATAAAATAGATAAGAAATATAAAATATAATTGCATATAATATGAAATAAAATTACCTATAAAATAGGCCTAAATTTAAGATCTATGTACTTCAGCTGCATATAAACTTTACATCCATTTACAGTTTTAACTAATAAACGTAATGCGATGCATATTTGAATCAGTCAAGAAGGGAGGATTTCTGTAATAGCACTAATAAACTGAACGTGTTATAATAACCAGGTTCATATATTCATCAATTAATAAATAATTTTCAATCGCATACATTTTAACTAATTAAATATTGTTTGTTCCAGAGCAAGCTGTATTTGAACCGTTTATACTTTTGAACTGAAATATTTCTCAATGAACAGATTCTAAGTAATTTGAACAAATGCATTTTGAAACATGATTATTAAAATAGTTAATAAAAATCTTTTTGTATTTTTGACAAATATGCATCACATTAAGATTATTCCTTTGTTTATGCACAAATGGTTTTATGCACAAATTTGAATATAAAATTTTCCTTCTTTCCAGCATTTTTATGAGCTCTTGTTTATTCCAGCAATATTCCTGGCCACTATGATGCTGACGAAACCGGACATAATAGAGGGAAGGATGGGAGTCGTTCTCTATATCCTACAGGTTCGCCAAAAACACATAAAAGCCGCTACAAAAACAATTGTTTTCCTGCTACTTGTTACAAGTTCTCGTTCGTTTTTTCTCCGCAGGCTTTGACCTCAGCATCTCAGGGTCTGTTGAACTGCCTGGTTTACGGCTGGACGCAACAACACTTCCGCTCTCTCAGCAGCGGCGCCGTACGAGACGCCAACACCCAGACGCCCCTGTTACGCTCCCAGAAACGAAACTACGCCGCTTTGCGTTCTGCCGCGTCACTCACTAATTTTGTCTGACGCACGGATGCATGGATTCGAACCCATGAGATGCTGGAGGCAACACGCACTGCTGTGTCAGAAACACTCACGAAGACCGAAACCAGCAAAATATCTGTGTGCTCCTTCATGCGTGAAGCTCAACGGACCTGTTTGCTGAACAGGTCACATTACCAACACCAGATGGCAGATATGGATGGTGAAAAGCTAGCTTTTTGTCATGAGATTTCAGAAGCCGCAGCTGCAGAAATCAAGAAACCGTTTCACCGTCCAGCATCGCTTTTGCAATGACGTGCTCGAGAGTTACGGGTCACGGCGCACATGTAAAAAAGGGAAAGACCAAAGGGGGATTACAGCCAGAGGGAAATAGCTGTGAAACAGGATCTGAGAGGACAAAGCTGCTGCTTTCCATCCAAAAAACAATGCGCTGATGCTGGTGTCAAATACGGCTGAGGGAGGATGACAATTGATTTCCTCTTCATGAACAATGTGCAAAAAGCGGTGAGCAGTTGAGGAAATAATTCGCATGGACTAGTATGGAAATAAGCTTTTTTTTGCTCGAAATGAGGTTCCCACAGTTTTGGAAAGATGAGGGAATAAAAAAATAATCACATTTTTCTGTAATTAATTGTCATATTTACATGAGGTCTTCTGTCTAACATTGGAAATTTGAATAAAGTAATCAAACACTTTACAGTCGTCACTGTCTAAATTATGAATTGAATAGAGATTAATCCTCATTAAAGCTACAATATTCTGTTACTTTTGAACATTATTCAGTCCCTCTAGAAAAACGTGGATTTTTTTTTTTGTGATTGTTGCGGGCAAAAGTCCTTGATTATGCGGCACGTTTTCTTAAAACTTGGAATGTTTTTGCAATTTTATGCGAAAACTGATGCAAAAGAGGAAAAAAAGGTGATTCACCAACAAGAGTCAAGAGTCATTTCTGATCACTTCAAGCTACTAAATCACACAATATTGAAGTTCTCGTTCTGTTTTATTTCAGACCTTCATGAACACATGAATCAAACTCACAAAATATTGAGTCAAACAAGTTCTGTCGCTTTACAAAAGGAATATTCCACAACTTCTCATCTCTAAGCGTCAAAGTTTTGGTTTGCGTGAAACGACATGAGGGTGAATAAAAGGGGGGGGGGGGGGGGTGATGATGATAATTCATTATTTGTGAATTATCCCTTTAAAATGCCAGTGTAAAGTCATGGGAATTTCAGTTGGTAACATTTTTCAGTTATGCACGGCTTTAAAATATTTTATTGAGCAGAATCCGGTCGGTCTCTATAATTTTTTTAAGTCCTTGTTCAGTAATTACAAACAGCTGGAAAAGTCATGTAAAATTCCCTGTTCAAAAGTGTGGGAATCTTATTGTGTAAATACACCTTTATGTGTGGCGTCATGTTGCACTTCTTTTCCCGTTTTAGTTTGGCTCAGGACAGAATGTCTTACGTTTTTACTGAACTGAATCAGAAACGGTTTCATTTCCGAATGCATTTTTATGTATTTGTGTACTTATGACACATGTTGAAAATGAATGACCATTTCAATAAAATCTAATTGGGTGTTGATATTTTGGGATGGTTGGTTTCAGACTGACTGCTGTTGAGCTTCTGCTGAGGTTTGCTATTTATACAGCCACGAGTATCTCAATATAGCTTGTTTATTTTTTATTTTATTCTTTATTTGAAGACAGGGACATTGCTCAAAAATATTACCCCAATTAGCTACAGAGAGCTAAATCATCTCTGCTGTCCCTGGGCAGGAATGCACCAAATAATCAACAAAAATACCATACAAATTAATACAAGAGATAAAAAAACATATTACCTTGTATAATTAATGATCACAAACCTGCTTTTAAAAATCTTTTCAAATGTGATTTAAACTGGGCAAAGGTTGTACACTGTCTAATATCAGTTGGTAAACGATTCCAATTATTCACAGCTTTTACAGAAAAAGCTGATCGTCCAAAATCTGTTTTTCTAAAATAATTATAACTGTGAGAGAGAAACTTGCTGCTCGATTCCTGTGTGAAATGCTGCCCCCTGCTGAAACCACTGCATTACACTTTATGCCTCTCTCAAACTGATTTAAATAAGTAACATTTGATTCATATTTAGCACCTGTTTACAAAATAGGCCCAGTTTACAGAAAAAAAAACATACATAATAGAACTAAAAGAAACAATAAACAAAATGTAAGAAATAAAATCCCCATGGAAAGGACACAATGAACAAATGTGTTTTGAGATATAGTGAGTTGGTGACGTAATGGCTGTTGAAGAATACAATTATCCATACAGTTCTAGGCAATGGGGATAAAAACTGTATTGAACCCCATTTAGACTATATGTTCCAGTAGTTCTCAATCAAGAGGACAATACGGGGCCTCAGGAAACATCCAGAAGGCCTCAATATATCATAAAGGGTTAGTTCACCCAAACATGAACACTTTGTCATTAATTGACCTGTTGCTGGGAGTTTGATTGACAGGCGATCTAACCAATCATAACCCCAAATCCGCCATTTTGTCCGACAAAGCAGTCAGGGGAGTTAGTAGATTAATGCAACTACCACTTTAAAGCCCCAGAAAGGCAGTAAAGACATCATTAAAGTAATCCATGGCCACATACACACTCAGTTGTCATTTCACGTTTTAGTGCTCAATCGCGTTCTGTACACACACACAGTTCAGTAAAATACAGGAGTGACAACCGCGTCTACAGAAAGTCTATGCAGTAACCAAACTGAACTGAAGTTGTTAAGGATGTTTTTACAATCCTCTTGTACGCAGTTGCCTGTTTAGTTAAATTGCTGAAAATAACGAATGTTTTGTCTCTGTAATAATACTTTGGTCACAATAACGCATACCAAACACGAAAGACGCCAGAGCGTCGCTACGGTTTCCGAGCTGTCAATCATCGCATTTTCGAGAGTGCGACGTGTTACACGTAGCGATAATTTAGGGGATTCACTACCGCATTTAAATGCGGTTGTCACTCCGGAAACTTACAGTGTGTACGTGGCCCGTGTGATTCCAGTGGTTTCACCGCACATTTTACGAAGTAATGCGGGTTCCTTGTTTGCGCGAAAAAAACTATTTACCACTTTTTTTACAAAATATTAATCTCTGACGCGCATTCACATAAAATCAACACATCACGCATGTGTCGTGAACGCATGTTGGTGAATAATAGTTTCATAAAATTGAAGTAAAACCACTGGAGTCACATGGATTACTTTATTTGGGGCCGTTCACATATTGCGTCTTTTGCGCGCGCGCATTTATTATTTCCTATGTAGGTGCGCGGCAAGCGTGTTCAAAATGGAAGCAACTCGCTTTTTCGCGCGCTCGTTTTTTCCTGGCTCGCCTGTGCCGCGGCGAAATGAAAACATCTCAACTTTTAAGAATGCCGCAAGCGCACCGCAGGTCATGTGACAAGAACCATCCAATCAACTCTTTCCTTACCCTAACGGTCGCCTAATCACCTCAGACGAACGCAGAGTCGTTGCGCAGGAGAGATGGTTTCACGGCAGAAGCTCTGTTTGGTGATGCTCGGGCCAATTTTTCTTAAAAGATTATCAAACTGGTCCTTGTCAACTCTGAAATAGGCTTTGAGAGCATCGTCCAGACGGAGCTCTTGGATAAGTTTGTGAAATTCCCCGTGGTGCACCCAAACACTAGTTTTTTTTTCTTAAATTAAATATAAATATATTTTTTTCATGAATTAATCATATACTAGAGCTTCTGCAGGGGCTTTTCGTTGATTGAAATCCATTGAAACTTCCGCGTAGTCGCGGAGAAAGCTGTTCACGGTTGCATAGCAACGACAGACTTTTTTTAGGCGGGAAATGTGAACGGCCCCTTTTAAGCGGCTTGAAAGTGCTAGTTGTGTAAGCTGTCAAAGGAGGAACAGAAAGCTCTCACATTTAATTAAAACCATATTTATTCACGGGTTTGGAACGACATGAGAGTGAGTGAACGATGACAGTATTTTCATTTTGCGTGAACTGTCCCTTTAAGACAAAGACTTTTTAGCTATGTTTGTGGCACAACCAACAAGTTCCCGTTGGATCATGATCAAATGATCTTGTACATTTAATTACAGTTTCTGATTCGCAAAGAACTGACACGAACTGAGGAAAAATGTACCCCTCGAGTACTGAATGGAGGCAGTGAAGCTCATGAATATTTAATACGCTCAAACATGCACGAGTCAATCACAGCAACGTCGCAACCTCGGCATCCAATCAAACAGCCGCGAGAAACACTCCGGATACCGCGAGCCAATCAAAAACAAGCAGCGAACTCGCACATAAGGTGTAATCAAGTGTAAAAGTGAATAATAGTGCGCGTCGAAATCGCGAACAGAAAAGTAGGTCACCAGAAAGATAAATACATCACTCCACATCCCTACACAGTTTTATTTGAAACATGGAGAAGAAACAGACCATCAATTTTGGAGCGGGACCGGCTAAACTTCCACAGTCGGTAAGTGGATCCCCAAAATATCGATAATTCAGACAAGTTTATTCATTCTTCATGGTAAAGATTTGTTCACGCGTCATCGCGTTTGTGAGCGCGCAGCGCGTGCTGTAAGATTACATCATCTTATCAGCCATAAAAACTACTATGCTAAACTGTTTTAAAGTCGTTGTGCATTATTTGGGATGCTTTGCAAGCATTAAAACGATGCTGTTGAGTTTAGATGCATGTGCAATGTTGCATCAGCCAGATTCGCCTATTGACTTTAGTCTCTGTTAATTTTTTTTTGCATGTCTTGTCTTGTTATGCGTGTATGTATGTAATGTAAAACGTGTCTGTCAGTTGAATTCCGTGCTTCTAATCAGCAGCTTGCTTTTTCTCATTAACTGTGAATGAAGTGGTTGTTTGCTTCAGAGATTCAGGTTTAGTTGCCTCTCCAGTGCCCAGTTAAGTTAGGACACCCTGCCAATTTATTACCCCTCTCATTGAGGCCGTTTTTACCTGATTGCCTAATCTTACCCCACCCCCGCTTATGTTTTCTAACGAAAAATGCTACCTAGTGATGGGGAGTCGACTCTTTTGGAGAGTCGGAGTCGACTCCCGCACAGGACTCGATCGTGGCTGCGTCAGAGAGTTTTATCCCACTTTACAATAAAACCAACCGCCATTTACGTCGTAATAGTGTATCGATTCATCTCATAATTTTAAAAATAAAATAAACCTATTTGGACTAACGCATTAACGTTAGTATTTTGAACTCACCCGAGCGTTTAGATGAATTAATTTCGCTTTCTCTCTCGTTTATATTAATATTCGGCCACGGCGTTTTTCTAAAATTGGGCAAACGATGGTGACTCATCATTTCAAGGTAATTTTGGTAAAAAATCTTTAAATAACTGTCGCTTTAGGCTTCGTGTTTCGAAAAAAAACCTCGAATTATTCATAATAATGACCGCGTTTTGACTTCAAGTAAATGGAGTCGATTCTGGGAGTTGATTGGTGGGAGTCGACTCCCTGAATCAAACACCCCAACTGTCAAATTGTCTTACCAGCACAGTATTCATGTGGTTTGAGGCTTTATTTATTAACCTACCAACCCTAAACCTACCTTTAAAACAATGCAAATCTAGTGTTGGCCGCACAATCTGATAAATGATGCTACTTATCAGATAAGCTTTACTGATTGAGTGTGCCATTTCACATACGTCGTGTCCATCCTTTTATCTTCCTAATGTTATTTTTCATTCCTAGGTTTTATTACAAGCACAGAAGGAGCTGCTGGATTACCGTGGCACCGGGATAAGCATTCTTGGTAATGATCGGCATTTTAAATGTACACGTTTGCACGTGCAATGCGGTGTTTATTTTTTCTCTTTACGTCATATCTAGAAATGAGCCACAGGTCGTCCGATTTCACCAAGATCATAAACGCTACCGAAAACCTTCTCCGTGAGCTTCTGTGAGTGTTTGCGTTTGTTGAAGCCATCCCTCAGTTGGAGATTGTCTTTGTTCTTGTTCCATAATGAATGTTCGCTCTGAATAGGAATGTTCCTGAGAACTATAAGATCCTGTTCCTGCAAGGTGGAGGCTCGGGACAGTTCAGCGGGGTTCCTCTCAATCTGATCGGTCTGAAAGAGGACAGGTGTGCTGATTATCTGGTCACGGGCACGTGGTCTGCAAAGGCGGCCAAAGAGGCAGAGAAGTATGGGAAAGTGAATGTGATCCATCCAAAACTGGACAGTTACACCAGTGAGTAATCGGAGGTGTTTATAAAAATACTGTTTGTCAGAAATCCGTTCAAGCTATATTTTACACTCTTTCCAAAACCGTCGATCTGCCCTTTGTGAAAAAGAAGCTTAACATTAACATGATACTTAACATTTATTAAAACATTATACTTTAGTACAAAATGAATGCAATTAGCTGAACTCGTTACCTGTTTTTTTTACTCACTTCAATGGACTTTAAGTGCATATTCATATAAAATTTCATAATTACTGCAATTGTCTTATGAAATTTAGTTAGTGTACTGCTGAATGTAAACTAAATTCTGACGATATCACGATATCTCGCAATTCTGACGATATCTCACAATTCTGACGATATCTCGATATCTCGCAATTCTGACGATATCACGATATTCGCAATTCTGACGATATCACGATATCTCGCAATTCTGACGATATCACGATATCTCGCAATTCTGACGATATCTCGCAATTCTGACTTTTTTGTAATCTCGCAATTCTGACGATATCTCGCAATTCTGACGATATCTCGCAATTCTGACGATATCACGATATCTCGCAATTCTGACGATATCACGATATCTCGCAATTCTGACGATATCTCGATATCTCGCAATTCTGACGATATCTCGATATCTCGCAATTCTGACGATATCACGATATCTCGCAATTCTGACTTTTTTGTAATCTCGCTATTCTGACGATATCGCAATTCTGACTTTTTTTAATCTCGCAATTCTGACGATATCACGATATCTCGCAATTCTGACGATATCTCGATATCTCGCAATTCTGACGATATCTCGATATCTCGCAATTCTGACGATATCTCGATATCTCGCAATTCTGACGATATCTCGCAATTCTGACGATATCTCGATATCTCGCAATTCTGACGATATCTCGATATCTCGCAATTCTGACGATATCTCGATATCTCGCAATTCTGACGATATCACGACATCTCGCAATTCTGACGATATCACGACATCTCGCAATTCTGACTATATCACGATATCTCGCAATTCTGACGATATCTCGCAATTCTGACGATATCACGATATCTCGCAATTCTGACTATATCACGATATCTCGCAATTCTGACGATATCTCGATATCTCGCAATTCTGACGATATCTCGATATCTCGCAATTCTGACGATATCACGACATCTCGCAATTCTGACTATATCACGAAATCTCGCAATTCTGACTTTTTTGTAATCTCGCTATTCTGACGATATCTCGCAATTCTGACTTTTTTTAATCTCGCAATTCTGACGATATCACGATATCTCGCAATTCTGACGATATCTCGATATCTCGCAATTCTGACGATATCTCGATATCTCGCAATTCTGACTTTTTTGTAATCTCGCTATTCTGACGATATCTCGCAATTCTGACGATATCTCGATATCTCGCAATTCTGACGATATCACGACATCTCGCAATTCTGACGATAACACGACATCTCGCAATTCTGACGATATCACGACATCTCGCAATTCTGACTATATCACGATATCTCGCAATTCTGACGATATCACGATATCTCGCAATTCTGACGATATCACGATATCTCGCAATTCTGACGATATCACGATATCTCGCAATTCTGACGATATCTCGATATCTCGCAATTCTGACGATATCACGATATCTCGCAATTCTGACTTTTTTGTAATCTCGCTATTCTGACGATATCTCGCAATTCTGACGATATCTCGACATCTCGCAATTCTGACGATATCACGACATCTCGCAATTCTGACGATATCACGATATCTCGCAATTCTGACTATATCACGATATCTCGCAATTCTGACTTTTTTGTAATCTCGCTATTCTGACGATATCTCGCTATTCTGACGATATCACGATATCTCGCAATTCTGACGATATCACGATATCTCGCAATTCTGACGATATGATATCTCGCAATTCTGACGATATCACGATATCTCGCAATTCTGACTTTTTTGTAATCTCGCTATTCTGACGATATCTCGCAATTCTGACGATATCTCGATATCTCGCAATTCTGACGATATCACGACATCTCGCAATTCTGACGATATCACGATATCTCGCAATTCTGACTATATCACGATATCTCGCAATTCTGACTATATCACGATATCTCGCAATTCTGACGATATCACGATATCTCGCAATTCTGACGATATCACGATATCTCGCAATTATGACTATATCACGATATCTCGCAATTCTGACGATATCTCGCAATTCTGACGATATCACGATATCTCGCAATTCTGACGATATCTCGCAATTCTGACGATATCACGATATCTCGCAATTCTGACGATATCTCGCAATTCTGACTTCTTTTAATCTCGCAATTCTGACGATATGACGTTATCTCGCAATTCTGACTTTTTTTCTTTTTTTTCACAGAATTGTGAGATATAAACTAACAATCTGTTTTTTTTCAGAGGCAGAAACGGGCGTCTATATATATATATATATATATATATATATATATATATGTATATCAGTAACCACACATTTGTAAAAATGAAGTTGCAATTGAATATATTAACTTTAAGTGTAATATTAAAATACAGTTAAAATTAAGTACTTTAGTATGTTAGTCGGCACATCAAACTAAGTGTTCTTCTTTTAAGCACCACAAAAGATTATTAAACATAATGTATAATTACAGTTTTGATGATTATTACAAAGTGCACTTTTTAAAGCGTACATTTAACACACTTTTAAGTACACTTAAGTGGTCTTTTATGTCATTAATATGTTATCTGTTAGTACAGTTTTATTCAAAACAAAATATATGTAGACCACAAGTACACATGCAATTTAAGCACACGTCTTTTCCGTGTGGGCCTGCATGCTTTTGATCCTGAAGCGACCGTTGTTTCCTCAGAAATCCCAGACAGCAGCACTTGGTCTTTGAATCCTTCGGCGTCGTACGTCTATTATTGCTGCAATGAGACGGTGCACGGCGTGGAGTTTAACTTCATCCCGGACACCAAAGGAGTGGTTCTCGTCAGTGACATGTCATCCAACTTCCTCTCTAGGCCTGTAGACGTGTCAAAGGTTGGTGATGCTGCTTCAATTTGCATGCGTTTTTTTTTTTTTATTACCATCTTTATCATAAAAGTGACTTAAGTATCTGTCGTTTTACTCGGATATCAAAAGCTCATGGTTTTTTTTTAGCCTAAATGCAAGTTGAGTCTCTGTTGATTCTCTACAGTTTGGTCTGATATTTGCTGGCGCGCAGAAGAATGTTGGCTGTGCGGGTGTGACGGTTGTCATCGTCAGGGAGGATTTGATGGGCAAGGCCTTGAAAGAGTGCCCGATCATACTGGACTATCAGGTGCAGGCTGGCAATAACTCGCTGTACAACACTCCTTCCTGCTTCAGGTGCGTCTTTTCTTTGTTCAACAAATTGTGTCTTTATTAATAAGGGACAATATTTTTGCAACTGGAACTGATTTTTACCTTTTGTATTGACAGTTTTTTTTTTTTATAATTACTTAATTAAATGTATCTTTATTTTTTATTTTTGGTCAAATACTACAGACTGTTAGCAATCAATTTTTTTCTCAATCTCAACAAAAGCTCTCTTTATACTGCAATGCTGGGACAGAAGCTGCTTCTAATATGACATTTGTGTTTATTTACCCAGAATGCTGCTCTTGTATTTACACAAAATTGCATAATGTAAATGGCCTGTATATTATTAACCCTCTATGGTTTGCAATGCATCAATGAGGAAAAAATGATTTGTGTTTTTCCTACTTAAAATTGGAGACTTTAACAATATCAGTAAACATTTTCATTAATTTAATTCATTTTTTAAAAGTTTGTCTCGAGGCAACATTGTACCGCAATGGACAACTTTGACATTTTCGTGAAGGAAAAAAATAAACATCAATTTCTCTAACCAGACACTTGAACAAACACATTTATCGAGGTTTTTAAATGGTTCGCTCACCCAAAAATGAAAATTGTCAATTACTTTCATTCTTCAGAACACAAATGAAGATATTTCTGATGAAATCCAAGTCTCTAAGATAATTAACACTTTCAGAAAGACACTAAAACATATTTAAAACAGGTCATGTGAGTGCAGTGGTTCAACCTTAATATTATAAAGCGATGAGAATACTTTTTGTGCACCAAAAAAACAAAATAACGACTCTTCAACAATATCTAGTGATGTGTGATTTCAAAACACTGATTCATGAAGCTTTACGAATCTTTTGTTTTGAATCAATGCATTGGATTGCGTATGAAACTGCCAAAATTACGTGAAATACTGAAATTGTGAAACGCTTGTGAAGCCTCGTTTACTGAAATCATGTGACTTTGGCGATCCGAACCACTGATTCGAAACGAAAGATTCGTAAAGCTTCATGAATCAGTGTTTTGAAATCACCATCACTGTGACTCCTCAACATTTAGTGTTTGTCTTTCTGGAATGATAACTTGTACATGCTTGTTTTCCGTGCAGTATTTACATCATGGGATTAGTTCTGGAGTGGATCAAGAACAACGGAGGGGCAGACGCCATGGAACGGCTAAATAAACAGAAGTCTGACATCATCTATGACATCATCAATCACTCCAATGGATTCTACTTGTTAGTGTATCGATGCTTTTGATCCAATCACATCCTAACATTTACATCCCCATCATTTACATCCCCCAGCATTTTCACATCCCCATCACGATTTTGCTGAAAAAAATATAAGGTTCTTGTATTGAAGGTTATCCCTGAAGTGTAATATTTTAACGTTACTCATTATATAATGTTAATCTTTACGTGAATATAATAAAAATTAGGAAAAAAAGTATAATCAAAATCAGCTGTTATAATAAGACTTAATATATTATTCTTAAAACAAGAGAAAATGAGGAAAGTGAGTAAAGAACAATAATCTTGGTTTTCCTTTGAATTAAGTTTATTTTTCTGACCCCTTTGGTAGATATTTTTCCTTATTTTAAGTATAAACTCCCTTCATTATGACATTTAATTTAATTTAAGAAAATTAAAAATTAGGAAAAAAGTATAATGTAATCAAAATCAGTTGTTGTAATAAAAAATAATGAACAAATGCAATATCTGCTCTGCAAAAAAATGACTTTCTTCCTCAGTATTTTTGTCTTGTTTTCCAGCACAAATATCTAAACTTTCTTAAATCATGATGCTTTTACTTGAGAAGCAAAATGTCTTTAAACAAGACTTATTATATTAAGTACATTATTCTTAAAACAAGAGAAAATGAGGAAAGTGAGTAAAGAAAAATAATCTCGGTTTTCCTTTGAATTAAGTTTATTTTTCTGACCCCTTTGGCAGATATTTTTTCTTATTTTAAGTATAAACTCACTTCATTGTGACATGTCATTTAAGAATGTTTAAATATTTGTGCTGGAAAACAAGAAGAAAGTAATTTTTTGTTGCAGTGCATTGAAATCTCTATTCAGAATTTTTTTTTTGGTCAAAATGACTTTTTTCCCCACTTATTCTGCACACTCTTTCAGATGCCCTGTTGACGTGACGTGTCGAAGCCGCATGAACGTTCCGTTCCGCATCGGAAAGAAGGAAGGGGATGAAAGCCTTGAGAAGTCATTCCTGGATGGTGCCTCTAAACGTGGCATGATCTCACTTAAAGGACACAGGTGAAAATTAGGAAAAATGTTTGTTTTTCCAATTCATGCAATCTTATATAGTTCTTGCACACTAGTTTATCAACAAACATTTTCATTTGCTTTTGTGGAGGAGTAATGCTGCTCAACGCACATTGAATAATTCATGTACTGTCTGACAAGCAGTTATAAGTAAGGGATAATCCACGGATAGTTGTGTATTAAACAATTTTAACGTGGAGGTAAAGAACCACCTGACGTGAAGCGTCGTTTGCCAGCATTGAAAACTTAAAGCTGATGTTTGCAGTGCAATATTTGGCCTGAAGGGTAAAAATGACGGTTATTCGTCGGTTACAACTCGTCATTAAATTGTCAGCTCGAATTAGCAAATCGATGGGAAATCGGCCGCTCGAATTAGCAAATCGATGGGAAATCGGCCGCTCGAAATAGCAAATCGATGGGAAATCGTCCGCTCGAATTAGCAAATCGATGGGAAATCGGCCGCTCGAATTAGCAAATCGATGGGAAATCGGCCGCTCGAATTAGCAAATCGATGGGAAATCGTCCGCTCGAATTAGCAAATCGATGGGAAATCGTCCGCTCGAATTAGCAAATTGATGGGAAATCGTCCGCTCGAATTAGCAAATCGATGGGAAATCGGCCGCTCGAATTAGCAAATCGATGGGAAATCGTCCGCTCGAATTAGCAAATCGATGGGAAATCGGCCGCTCGAAATAGCAAATCGATGGGAAATCGGCCGCTCGAATTAGCAAATCGATGGGAAATCGGCCGCTCGAATTAGCAAATCGATGGGAAATCGGCCGCTCGAATTAGCAAATCGATGGGAAATCGGCCGCTCGAATTAGCAAATCGATGGGAAATCGGCCGCTCGAATTAGCAAATCGATGGGAAATCGGCCGCTCGAATTAGCAAATCGATGGGAAATCGGCCGCTCGAAATAGCAAATCGATGGGAAATCGGCCGCTCGAATTAGCAAATCGATGGGAAATCGGCCGCTCGAATTAGCAAATCGATGGGAAATCGGCCGCTCGAATTAGCAAATCGATGGGAAATCGGCCGCTCGAATCGGCCGCTCGAATTAGCAAATCGATGGGAAATCGGCCGCTCGAATTAGCAAATCGATGGGAAATCGGCCGCTCGAATTAGCAAATCGATGGGAAATCGGCCGCTCGTATTAGCAAATCGATGGGAAATCGGCCGCTCGAATTAGCAAATCGATGGGAAATCGGCCGCTCGAAATAGCAAATCGATGGGAAATCGGCCGCTCGAAATAGCAAATCGATGGGAAATCGGCCGCTCGAAATAGCAAATCGATGGGAAATCGGCCGCTCGTAATAGCAAATCGATGGGAAATCGGCCGCTCGAAATAGCAAATCGATGGGAAATCGGCCGCTCGAAATAGCAAATCGATGGGAAATCGGCCGCTCGAATTAGCAAATCGATGGGAAATCGGCCGCTCGAAATAGCAAATCGATGGGAAATCGGCCGCTCGAAATAGCAAATCGATGGGAAATCGGCCGCTCGAATTAGCAAATCGATGGGAAATCGGCCGCTCGAAATAGCAAATCGATGGGAAATCGGCCGCTCGTATTAGCAAATCGATGGGAAATCGGCCGCTCGAAATAGCAAATCGATGGGAAATCGGCCGCTCGAAATAGCAAATCGATGGGAAATCGGCCGCTCGAATTAGCAAATCGATGGGAAATCGGCCGCTCGAATTAGCAAATCGATGGGAAATCGGCCGCTCGAATTAGCAAATCGATGGGAAATCGGCCGCTCGAATTAGCAAATCGATGGGAAATCGGCCGCTCGAAATAGCAAATCGATGGGAAATCGGCCGCTCGAAATAGCAAATCGATGGGAAATCGTCCGCTCGAATTAGCAAATCGATGGGAAATCGGCCGCTCGAATTAGCAAATCGATGGGAAATCGGCCGCTCGAATTAGCAAATCGATGGGAAATCGGCCGCTCGAATTAGCAAATCGATGGGAAATCGTCCGCTCGAATTAGCAAATCGATGGGAAATCGGCCGCTCGAATTAGCAAATCGATGGGAAATCGTCCGCTCGAATTAGCAAATCGATGGGAAATCGGCCGCTCGAAATAGCAAATCGATGGGAAATCGGCCGCTCGAAATAGCAAATCGATGGGAAATCGGCCCGCTCGAAATAGCAAATCGATGGGAAATCGGCCGCTCGAATTAGCAAATCGATGGGAAATCGGCCGCTCGAAATAGCAAATCGATGGGAAATCGGCCGCTCGAATTAGCAAATCGATGGGAAATCGGCCGCTCGAATTAGCAAATCGATCGGAAATCGGCCGCTCGAAATAGCAAATCGATGGGAAATCGGCCGCTCGAATTAGCAAATCGATCGGAAATCGGCCGCTCGAATTAGCAAATCGATGGGAAATCGGCCGCTCGAATTAGCAAATCGATGGGAAATCGGCCGCTCGAATTAGCAAATCGATGGGAAATCGGCCGCTCGAATTAGCAAATCGATGGGAAATCGGCCGCTCGAATTAGCAAATCGATGGGAAATCGGCCGCTCGAAATAGCAAATCGATGGGAAATCGGCCGCTCGAATTAGCAAATCGATGGGAAATCGGCCGCTCGAAATAGCAAATCGATGGGAAATCGGCCGCTCGAATTAGCAAATCGATCGGAAATCGGCCGCTCGAAATAGCAAATCGATGGGAAATCGGCCGCTCGAATTAGCAAATCGATGGGAAATCGGCCGCTCGAAATAGCAAATCGATGGGAAATCGGCCGCTCGAATTAGCAAATCGATGGGAAATCGGCCGCTCGAAATAGCAAATCGATGGGAAATCGTCCGCTCGAATTAGCAAATCGATGGGAAATCGGCCGCTCGAATTAGCAAATCGATGGGAAATCGACCGCTCGAATTAGCAAATCGATGGGAAATCGGCCGCTCGAAATAGCAAATCGATGGGAAATCGGCCGCTCGAATTAGCAAATCGATGGGAAATCGGCCGCTCGAATTAGCAAATCGATCGGAAATCGGCCGCTCGAAATAGCAAATCGATGGGAAATCGGCCGCTCGAATTAGCAAATCGATGGGAAATCGGCCGCTCGAATTAGCAAATCGATGGGAAATCGGCCGCTCGAAATAGCAAATCGATGGGAAATCGGCCGCTCGAATTAGCAAATCGATGGGAAATCGACCGCTCGAATTAGCAAATCGATGGGAAATCGGCCGCTCGAAATAGCAAATCGATGGGAAATCGGCCGCTCGAATTAGCAAATCGATGGGAAATCGGCCGCTCGAAATAGCAAATCGATGGGAAATCGGCCGCTCGAATTAGCAAATCGATGGGAAATCGGCCGCTCGAATTAGCAAATCGATGGGAAATCGGCCGCTCGAAATAGCAAATCGATGGGAAATCGTCCGCTCGAATTAGCAAATCGATGGGAAATCGGCCGCTCGAAATAGCAAATCGATGGGAAATCGGCCGCTCGATTAGCAATCGAATGGGGAAATCGGCCGCAAAAAATAGCAAAATCGATGGGAAATCGAAAGTCGAATACGCATTAGCATATTTGGAAGACGAAAAAAAAATCGTGCGTCATAAATTGTTGGTAATGTGCATAATTAGCCAAAATGACAACGATCACATGCTTCTGCTTTGCTATCTGTGCAATATCAACCTGACCTGACTAATAAAGAATGGCAAAGAATTGAATGTTTAGATTGTTTCTCATGATTCTTTCACTGTTCTCAGGTCTGTTGGGGGCATCCGAGCTTCCTTGTACAATGCGGTGACTGTTGAAGATGTGATGGCTCTTGCTGCCTATATGGAAGAATTCCTCAAGGATCACCAGTAGCTTGAAGGCCTTTTTTGCAACTTGCAAAAGTGTTTCTTGATTCTAACGCTGTTCAACTTAAATGACACTAACGGGATTTATTGTAACAAGTTGTAGCAGATGAATGGAATAAAACAAACTTCTCTTACATCTGAATGGGACATTGTTGCAAAATGTTCAAAACTGACACTTTTCTTCAAATTCTGGTGTGCCTTAATGCTTATTGGTGACTGAGTGTATTAAATACTGTGATGCAAGCAAAAATAAAAAAAATGAAACGCTACTAAAATGCTGTACACTGCAGTGTTTATTCACAAGTGGAGATTTTAAAGGTAAATTAACATGCATTTGTATTTTTATATATGAGAAAAGAAATACTCTTGTGTGGTGGTGCCGTAGTACTGAAGGAATACCATATTTATGAACCGCAATCTTTACATGGTACTTTGAAGATTATCTTGGTACTGCAATGCTTTGTTTACAATTATTAGTGCGGTGCTTTTGTTATATTAATAAAATTATGTGGACATAGAAATGAAGTAATAAGATTAAACAAAATAAGCTGAGTAAAAGTAAAATAGTTAAATACACTGATTAAATAAGACCTCATTATAGCACAATAATATAGTGAATAGGGAAAAAATGTATTGCAATTAAGTGCTGGCAAATCGATTAATTGCATCTAAGAAAAGTTTCACATATATCATATACATATATATATATAATATATATATATATATATATACATAAATTATGTTGGCCTTTACACACACACTTACAAACATGAATGCTATATGCGATTAATCGATTTATATATATATATATACACAAACACACACACACTAACAAAAATGTATGCTTATATGTGATTAATCGATTTATATATATATATATATATATATATATATATATATTATACACACACACACACTTACAAAATTGTATGCTTATATGTGATTAATCGATTTATATATATTATACACACAAACTTGTATGCTTATATGCGATTAATTGATTTATATATATATATATATATATATATATTATACACACACACACACTTACAAAATTGTATGCTATATGCGATTAATTGATTTATATATATATATATATATATATATATATATATATATTACACACACACACACACACACACACAAACTTGTATGCTTATATGCGATTAATCGATTTATATATATATATATATATATATATATATATATTATACACACACACACACTTACAAAATTGTATGCTTATATGTGATTAATCGATTTATATATATTATACACACAAACTTGTATGCTTATATGCGATTAATTGATTTATATATATATATATATATATATATATATATATTATACACACACACACTTACAAAATTGTATGCTATATGCGATTAATTGATTTATATATACATACAATTTTGTAAGTGTGTGTGTGTGTGTGTGAGTGTGTAGTATGTATATATATATATATATATAAATCGATTAATCGCATATAAGCATACAAGTTTGTGTGTGTGTGTGTGTGTGTGTGTAATATATATATATATATATATATATATATATATATATATATATATTATACACACACACACACTTACAAAATTGTATGCTATATGCGATTAATTGATTTATATATATATATATATATATATATATATTACACACACACACACACACACACACACAAACTTGTATGCTTATATGCGATTAATCGATTTATATATATATATATATATATATATATATATACATACTACACACTCACACACACACACACACACTTACAAAATTGTATGCTTATATGCGATTAATCGATTTATATATATATATATATATATATATATATATATATATATATATATATACATACTACACACTCACACACACACACACACACTTACAAAATTGTATGCTTATATGTGATTAATCATTTATATATATTATACACTTACAAACTTGTATGCTATATGCGATTAATCGATTTGACAGCAATAAATGTGTTGTAAACGATGTAATATGAAGGGACGTACATTTACGTCCAGTCGGGAAAGAAGCGCTACCGCTTTAAATCACGAGAAGCTTTTATTTTGAAGTCAAGTAGGACCCGGAAGTGGAAAGTGCAAACATCGTACGGTATATTAACAATATCAATAACAGAAATCAAGCTCGTCACTTCAAAAGCAAATGATTAAAGTCGTCCTTTATTTACGCTTAATTAAGAGCTAAATGGCTAATTTTTCTGTTCTTATTGATTGAGGACAGATGAACGTCCGATGATTTGACAGCCGGCGGAAGTGAGTGAGGGTCAGTCGGTTTCAGACACCTGCATGTCACTGTGACCAGAAAACTCATGGGAATCAAAGATGTCGCGCTTACTTTTATAAAGCAAGGCTGGTGTTAGATTGGGTGAGTACGGCACGGTCACAGTAAACGGGCTGTTGTGTTGTTGTTCGCGCGGGTTTGACTCGTGAATGACACGGCAGTTCTCGCGAGCTGCTCTTTGTCCTCGCGCAAAAGCTGCAGATAAACAGAAACTCTGCTCGTGTTTTCATTTATTATCTGAGACATTCACGCCATATCGGTGGAAATATTGCGCTCTCTGATCTTTGATCCATGTAAAACCATGAAAATAATTCACACTGACACGATATGGCCAAAATATTATCACGGTATTTTTTTTTTAAAAATACCGTACCATATCGATATTGGTCACGGTATTCATTTACCAATAATGGGGAAGGAAATGCTTTCCACAAAATTTGTTTGACCCTGGGAATGAATGTAAACATGTTTGTTCACAATTCTCTATCTTTTAATTAAAGCTCCCTTTTATTTTTCCCTAAATTCTGTTTTCCATTTTATTATTTTTTTTTGGGGGGGGGGGGGGGGATTCTATGTTTTATGATTTAATACAAATTTATATAAACTTTAACAACTGAATCAAGCTTTTAAAATGAAAATGTAGCCTAACGATTAAGTTGCAACAAAAAAAAAAAAAAATGTGTCAAATAAGATGTTGCACAAATGTAAAACATGGATGAAAAAATATTTTGGTTGCATGATATTCCTTAGAAAAAAATAATATTATCATTATTATGTGCTTTGAGAAGCACGTTTTAGTATCATATATTTCTGTCACAAGTTAAACTGAACTTTTATTTGTCAGAATTGCTGTTAAGGGAGCACTTTATCACTGAATTGCAATATTTTATTCAAACTTCTTCATGTTAATCTTGATTCCCACCCATAAACCCAGATCCACAATGGCTGATAAGGGAAACAGGAAGTTCTCTCCGCGATACGGGAGGCAGAAGGAAGCCGATGAAGCGGAGAGCTGGAGGACCCCGTTGGGACGTGACCGTGTGAGCCATGAACGCAGCTACAGTCCTAAAACGAAGCGGGGTGACGGGAATAGAAGAGCCAAAGCCTCGCTGTCGTACAGCTCTTCTGAGGGAAGGGCGTTTGGACAGAGTCCGTCGTACCAGGACCGAATCCAGAGAGGTTCACCTGCCGAGAGGAGGAACTGGAGAGACCGAGGAGATGGACCGAAACAAGACAGACTCGGTAAAACGCATGGATGAGCTATCGTTTAATTAAGCAATAAGATTAAAATGTGACTAATACCGGTCCACGTCTCGTCTGTGCATCAGACAGCATGCAGAGTTGGAGGGAGAAGAGCAGAACGGTGTCGATTGAGAGCTGCCTCACTAGACGAGACGTTTTACAGCTGTGCTTGGAAGCCGAAGGCAGTGATTGTGATCTTAAAGAGGTTTGGAAGCTCTAGACTAAGCGTTTAGGCAGTATTCTTGGCTTAAAGGGGACCTTTTATGCACTTCTGCATGGTGTTTGAATAGAAGTGTGTACACAAGCACCCTATAATGATAAAAATCCAATAAATACCCATAAATCATAAGCAGTGTCTCAGAACAAGATGTTTTTGGCTTATATGCGATGTGATGTCACATTGCACAAGCCCCGCCCACAACTGCTGACGGCCTCTGCTCTATTAGCATAAACCCCGCCCTGAGTGAGCTGTACACACGTTTATCTCCTAGAGGATTCGAGTAAGAAATGTATTCGTATACGAGTTACTAAAGTTATTCAGTCAAGAGCGGTGAGTGATTTCATGTTTTTCTTTTGTTGTTTGATTCATATTAACAGCATAAATGGAAGTTAGATACTGTATATTGTTCTGCTTTCACTTTAACACACAGATCTAATGCGATTTCTTTCTGTTCACGGACGTAACTCGACTTTTTATGTGAACTTTTTGTGTTTTTTGAGATAACCTTGTGTGTATTTGACAGTTTGAGCTCTAAGACGTGAAAGAGAACTTAGTTTTGTGCTCGAGCGACGTGCCGTCTGATAGGCAGCTTTCTGTGCGTGTGCTTCAGATGTGAAACCGTATATCAGAAGTTTAGACTGAAATGGCTTTAAAACGCATGCAGATAATAAACATTCGTGATGACGGACTGACCGCGATAGAGATGATATAATCAAAACCAAACAGATGTGTTCGTTTTTGGCAGAGTATCTGAGGGATGAGCTGTAGGCTCCGCCCTCTTCTGGAAAGGAGGCGGGGAGCAGCAGCTCATTTGCATTTAAAGTCACATGCACGAAAACAGCACATTTTTCCTTCCACTCAAACATTCATGATGACGGACTGACCGCGATAGAGATGATATAATCAAAACCAAACAGATGTGTTCGTTTTTGGCAGAGTATCTGAGGCATGAGCTGTAGGCTCCGCCCTCTTCTGGAAAGGGGGCGGGGAGCAGCAGCTCATTTGCATTTAAAGTCACATGCACGAAAACAGCACGTTTTTCCTTCCACTCAAAAATGGGTGATATTCTGGAGACACCAGAGACATTTTGTGAAAAGGCGCATAATAGGTCCCCTTTAAAAAAAGTACTGTGGTGGTACCATGGTCCTGAAGGAATACCGTAGTTATGCACCATAATTTTTACATGGTACCTTGGTACTACAGTGATACATGTTTACAATTATTTGTGTGTTTTTACAATAAAGAATATATGAACCAATACAGCTGGGATTGGGATCAAGCTCTGTTTATAATGTCACATTTACAGTAATGGTCATTTACATAATTAATATGTAATATTTGATGTGAAAGAAATCACTGAGGCTGCATTTATTTGATTAAAATACAGTAAAATTGTGAAATATTTTTACAATCTAAAATAACTAATATTTTGTTTGAATATATTTTATATTGTAATTTATATCCTGTGATCAAAGCTGAATTTTCAGTGTCATTCCTCCAGTGTTCAGTGTCCCATGATCCTTCAGAAATCATTCTAGTATGATGATTTGCTTCAAGAAACATTTCTGATCATTCTCAATGTTGAAAACATTTATGTGGAAACTGATACATTTTTTGTCAGGATTATATGATGAATAGAAAGTTCAAAAGAACAGCATTAATTTGAAATAGGAATCTTTGTAACATTAAAAAAGTCTCTTTTGATCAATTTAATGTGTCCTTGCTGAATAAAAGCATTAATTTCTTCCACAAAAAGAAGATTGGCTGTGTGCATTCGTCATATTTGTTAACGTTACTGATTTTGTTTCTTTTTCTGCGTTCTTATTAGTCAAGCGTCAGTCTCCGGTTCAGATGTGATAAATGTAAGGTGTACTGTGAAGACATGTCTCCAGCTCTCTGTCACATCAGAGAAAGATCCCACAGGAAGAAAGCCAAGGTGAGGAATCAAATTACAAAATTATGATCAAGATGTTGGCAGGCTCAAACTGCTGTGCTCATTTACAGCTGAAATGTGTGTCCTCTGTACAGGAACTGCAGAAGCTGACGCAGCTGTTGAACATATCACCTCCTGGAAAAGCACAGTGTCATTCAATCAGCTCTGCACTAGAAAGTGTGGTCAATGAGTTCGGTTTAAACGATCAGGATTTGAAACAACGCCAAAATATTCTCGCTCTTGTTCAGGAAGTCCTTCAACCTGTCCTTCCAGGTATGTAAAAGATCATTAAATCTTTTATTCCATGCTTCCTAGTGCTGCACGAATCTGAGAATCACGATTTTGAATAAACATCTAAACAAAATCGCATGAAATTTACGAGAGGTTCTGAAAAAAATGTTAAATTCTCCAGTGTATTTTAATTAAAACAATCTGTTTCAATGACTCTCTCATAAAGACTTCACTTGTTTCATTACTGCATGAATCAGTGTTTTTGAATGAATCTCTTGTGTGAATGATTCAATGACTCTCTCATAAAGACTTCACTCGTTTCATTACTGCACAAACCAGTGTTTTTGAATGAATCTCTTGAGTGAATGATTCAATGACTCTCTCATAAAGACTTCACTTGTTTCATTACTGCATGAATCAGTGTTTTTGAATGAATATCTGGAGTGAATGATTCAAACGACTCTCTCATAAAGACTTCACTTGTTTCATCACTGCATGAATCAGTGTTTTTGAATGAATCTCTTGTGTGAATGATTCAATGACTCTCTCATAAAGACTTCACTTGTTTCATTACTGCATGAATCAGTGTTTTTGAATGAATCTCTTGAGTGAATGATTCAGTGACTCATAAAGACTTCACTTGTTTCATTACTGCATGAATCAGTGTTATTGAATGAATCTCTTGAGTGAATGATTCAGTGACTCATAAAGACTTCACTTGTTTCATTACTGCACAAATCAGTGTTTTTGAATGAATCTCTTGAGTGAATGATTCAATGACTCTCTCATAAAGACTTCACTTGTTTCATTACTGCATGAATCAGTGTTTTTGAATGAATCTCTTGTGAATGATTCAATGACTCTCTCATAAAGACTTCACTTGTTTCATTACTGCATGAATCAGTGTTTTTGAATGAATCTCTTGAGTGAATGATTCAATGACTCTCTCATAAAGAATTCACTTGTTTCATTACTGCACAAATCAGTGTTTTTGAATGAATCTCTTGAGTGAATGATTCAATGACTCTCATAAAGACTTCATTTGTTTCATTACTGCATGAATCAGTGTTTTTGAATGAATCTCTTGAGTGAATGATTCAATGACTAATATATCTTTTAACCGTCAAGATACTTTCAAAAGGTTGTTTACTCTATTTTGATCGCTACCGTAGACATCAGTGTTTATATCCGAACTATAAACTTTCACCTCAGTACTTCTGTGATCTGTGTGGTTGAAAGCTGGTTTGTGAAGCTGTTTCAGAAGCTCTCTGGATCAACGCAGATTTAAATGTTCTTGTCAAAGGTTTATTAGACGGAGCCGAATCGCTGTCAGTAAGGAATAAGATCATGTGGGGGTTTGAACTGATGATTAATCGTGCAGCTATGATTCCTCCATACATTTTTCCCTCTTTTCCTCTTCAGAGTGCCAGTTCAGGTTATATGGATCTTCCTGCACCAAATTCGGCTTCAAAGATTCTGATGTAAACATTGATGTGAAGTTTCCATCCTATGTGAGTATGAAGAAACATTCACAATTTACCTTTTTAATATATCTCATGGCTTTGAGTTTGATCTAAGTAAATGATTTTATATTTACATTTAAATGGGTCATTTTTGATTTGATCCTTGTTTCCTTTTTTGAAAATACATTTGACCGTGCAGTGCCACAACAACTTGATTATTAAACTTGGCATGAAGTGAACTTTACTCTCTTCAGTTGTTATAACAGGCATCACAAAGTAATATATCACTTTATCACATTTGTGGCTCAGAGGATGAGCTAATATTGGCTCAAACGCCTGATACAAGCTAATTGTCCCTTCGCAAACTGTTTGATTGATAGGAAATCTGACCAATCATAACCCCGAATTGGCTATTTTGTCCGTCAAAGCGGTCAGGGGAGTTAGTAGATGAACGTTGGTGAACTTGAATCACGTCTTGAAACAACATTCCTTCTGATGTTCATTCATGTTTATTTGATGCTATAAATGAACTAGTATGAAGAGATGATCGAGGAGCTACAGCGATCTGTCACCACACATTAGAGAGACACTAGACGCTATTTATTGATTAAACTTCTTTAAAAAATTACTATATATTAAATATGAAACTGTTTCATATGTTTGTCGACGTGTTGTCAGTGTGTCCTCTTCTCTCACTTCATGAGAACATGATGTGTGGCATGAGAGCGCATAGCAACAGTAACTAAAGGGGGCGGGTCTTTGCGAAGGGTCAATTATCACTGACATTTAGACACAGTATTCACTCTGTGAGAGCTAACCCTTAGTGGCATATGCATTTGAAAGCCTTTAATTCGATTTCTTTCATCAGTGTAAGATCAAACAATGTTTGGTCACATGTTTTATAGAAATAAATTTTCGCATCTGGTCAATAAGTGTTTTGTAATTAAGAACAAAATCTCTCATCAGTTCCAGCATCCTGATGTTCTGCTCGTGGCTCAAGAGCATCTCTCTAAAAGCGGTAAGATGAAAAACAGTGAAAGCAAATTTAAAAAAAGGTGTTATAATTCGAGTTCGAGACGCACTGATGCTGACATTTTTGACCAAAAATAGCTGATGCATATAATCAGGGCTTGACATTAACGCCCGCCAACCACCAAAATCCAGGCGGGTTGAATTTGATGTATACATTTTTCAATAATCTTTTAAAAAGGCATCTAAAATAATAAACTAACTGCAACGTAGTGTTGTCAGAAATATCGATACTGAAATTTCTAAATACTCATTTTCCACAGAACAGATACACGATACCAGCTGCTCTTTCTTTCTCTCTCATCTCTCCGACAGTGATTTGACACGCAAACCCTCGGTGCGTCAGCTCTTAAAGTGACGGCAGCCTAATATACCAGCTGCCAAATTATGAGATGATATTAAAAATATCTATATGCAGGGTTGGGGAGTAACGAAACACAAGTAACTTAGTTATGCATTTAAAATACAAAATTTGAGTAACTGTGTTTCATTTTAAATGGGTGGTAATCAGATTACAGTTCCATCTGAAAAGTGTTTTAGATTACCAAAGTGATTACTTTGAGTTTTAATGTCATTTAAACAGCGATTGGTGATTCTCTGACTCTGACCGTCTGAAAAAGACGAGTTCAGTTTCATGTTTTCCACTGTTTTCATGTTTTGTGAGTCGTTTTATAATTCACTCGTCACGGCAACTTTTTCTCACAATTAGTTTTTTTCCCTCACAATTGTGAGTTTGCGTTTCACAATTCTGACTTCTTTTTCTCAGAATTGCGAGATTTAAACTCACAATTGCAAGTTATAAAGTCAGAATTGGGAGATATGAACTTGCAATACTGACTTTTTTCTTGCAATTGTGAATTTAGTATGTGAGTTAAATGTCATAATTCTGACTTTTCTCAATATTGTGAGTTTATATCTCATAATTCTGACTTTATAACTCACAATTGCAACTTTATATTTCATAATTCTGAGGGGAAAAAGTCAGAACTGTGAGATAAAAACTCTCAATGATCTTTTTTGTGTTTGTTCCACACTTATTAGTATTCCATAGTATTCTAAAGTATTTAGATTAAGTTACTAAACTTGAGTAATGTAACGAAATACGTTACAAATGACTTTTTAAAGCATGTATTTTATGTATCAATCTGTAGTGAAATACATTTTAAAAGTAACCCACCCAGCCCTGTTGATATGGCAGTTTTTCCCCATGAAATCAATGACAAAATTGAGTGGCGAGTAACTTTGGAAAAACACTAGCCACAAAAAATCAATGTCAAGCCCGACATATAATATTTTTTTGGTATGACTGAAAGGTATTCACAATAAAGCAACTCCAATATAGAATAACAATCGTATGTTTTCATTTTTCTCACTGTTTTATTTTCATAATCGCAGCTCTTTTTGTCAATGTGGAGGGAGACTTCCATAAGAGGATGCCTGTCGTTGTGTGCCAAGAGAAATCAAGGTCCGTTTCCTTCTTTTTATTCTTTTAGAAAGCTTATATATCTATGAAGCTCACTGCGTTTAAATGTGCGGTTTTAGTCCAACATTAGATGTTGTTTTAACAATGATATAATGAATACATATAAGGATTTCTCAGTCTCTTTATTGGAATATAACCAGAAAATGCAGTAAATTTAAAACTAAAATAAGTTTTAAAAATCAGAAACAGCTTTTATAGTGTTCAGTGACCTCCTCTCACACTGAGCTCCAGCAGGAACCGGCTCTCTTAGACCCGAACGGAGCGGAAAAGGACCGGGAGACCAAGAAAACGTTCAAAATCTGAGACATTTTTGAGTTTAATTTTTGAGAAAATAATCAAAATTGCTTCTTTAAGTTCTTTCTTACTTAAAGACGCAATTTTTTTTTTTTACATTTTGTGTCCATTTTCTGTTTGTCATAATAAAGAGACTGAATACTTTTGCACAGTACTGTAGTTTTTTTTATACATTTATTTTTTTAAATGCACATTACTGTCGAAGTTTGTCTAATAAGTAAGGTTTTTTTTTTCTTCAGCGAGGATACATTAAATTGAAGTGAGAGTAAAGGCATATTCAATGTTACAATTTTTTTTTTTAACTTTAAGCAGCTGTTCTCAACATTGATAATCATAAATGTTTGAGTAATGATGCTGAAAATTCAGCTTTGATTGCAGGAATAAATGACATTTTACAATATATTCACATAGAAAACGGCTATTTTAAATTACAGTAATATTTCACAATTTTTACTGTATTTTTGATCAAATAAATGCAGCCTTTGGTGATCATAAGAGATTTCTTAAAAAAAAAAAAAAGCAGTACTTTTGACCCAGCTCTTCCTCTGTCAAAGTAATTTTTTAAGCTACTTTTAAGCGTATGTCATGTGATTTATATATGTTGTTTTTGTCTCCAAAGTGGTCTGATCTGCAAAGTCAGTGCAGGCAATGAAAGTGCATGTCTAACAACGGCATATTTGGCTGAGATGTCGAGTCTGGAACCGCAGCTCGTCCCGCTGATCACATGCTTTAGACGCTGGGCTAAGGTGAGACTGATGTGCACCGTGATTTTTGTCTTAATAGTCAGTGTGTCAGTCTTTTTCAGGCAAGTTTAAAATATTAAATTATAAGTTTTGTTTGCTATGTGGTCTTTTATTTAAATATAATATTACATGGATTTAATGGGTGGTATTTTCTGACGCACAGTGAAGCATGCGTATTTATAAATCCTCGTAATATGTGATTGTTTTTTTGTGAATTAGATTTGTTGTGTAGACCAGATGGAAGAAGGTGGACTTCCTTCCTACAGCTTTACGCTCATGGTCATCAGCTTCCTGCAACGACGCAAGGAACCAGTCTTGCCTTCATACCTAGAACACGTGGTGTGTGATTCAACATTAATGCTTCAGTTTATTCAAGTATATAGGACCAATACGTGATTATTGCATCTGGATCCTTTCGGAGAGGTAACCTGAGATCATCTGCGGTCAAAAAAATAAACCCCGACACGGTGACCAAGACCCAGACCCTAATGCAATAATTATCCCGTTTATCGTAAAGATACTCTCCACATGAATAAATCTAGGAAATCCATCCTGAAATTATTTGGTAACACTTTACTTAAAGCCTTAACGTGTAAAACAATATCGTGATGTACATTATGATGCATTATGTATTTTGTAACTAAAGTTAAAATGCATCATAATATTTGCAGATTCCTTGTTGCATCTAAAATTGTATGTTTTAATGTGTTATTTATTCATTGAACACACTTTTAGTAAGTGTAAGTATTATAACTGAGGTAAAAATAATTGCATATTTAGGCTTTAAGTAAAGTGTTTCCAGTTGTTTTTATTTATATATATATATATATATATATATATATATATATATATATATATATATATGTATGTATGTATGTATGTATATGTGTATATATATATATATGTGTGTGTGTATATATGTATATGTGTATATATATATATGTGTATATATATATATATATGTGTGTGTGTATATATATATATATGTGTATGTGTGTGTATGTGTATATATATATATATATATATATATATATATATATATATATATAAATTCATATTTTCATATAATTAAAATTAACTTAAAATTTTGAAAATTATTTCAATTGTTTATTATGAAAATTCCTGTCAGAAATGGTTTCATCTGTTTATTTTTTGTGTCTTGTTTTAGGGTTTGTCTCTGAGTAAACTCAAGAGTTTCTCCTTAAGCGGGGTTGAAAAAGGCCACGTGCTTTGGGTGTACGATCAAACCTCAAATGATTCATCTCAAGATAAAGACAAAGGCGTCAGGAAGGGAAAGGTTTGTATATTTCCATGTATTCATGTATTGGGCTTCAAAAGGTTCAATTTGAAGACAATTTTGAGGTCGAGCTAAAAGAAAGTCAACATTTACTACTGTATTTTATGGAATTCTAGTTTCCATGAAATAAAAATAAAAAGGTAACTGCGTCTTTTTATCTCACAATCTGACTTTTTTCAGAGTTGCGAGGTGTAAACGTGCAATTGGGATTTTATTTCTCAGAATTGTGACTAATTAGCCCATTCTGACGGTACTAGTTTTCATGGAGGACGTTTGACAGACGGTGATTTGAATCCTGTGAAAATCTTCCATGTCTGTTTTTCTCACACGACCTCGGTGGAGGAACACAGACTGACCGAAAGACCTTCGTTTGAGCAGAATATCTCAGTGATGATTGCTAAACTCCAGCTTACTCGTTTTTCAAATCATCCACACTTTTCTGCAGTGTAGAGAGAGCGCATGGTTGCCAGATTGAATTGATTAAAGGATTAGTTCACTTCAGAATTAAAATGTCCTGATAATTTACTCTCCTCCATGTCATCCAAGACGTTTATGTCTTTCTTTCTTCAGTGGAAAAGAAATGAAGGTTTTTGAGGAAATCATTCCAGGATTTTTCTCCATATAGTGGATTTCAATGGGGTTCAAATGTCAGTTTCAGTGCAGCTTCAAAGACTCGACATGATCCCAGATGAGGAATAAGAGTCCGATCTAGAGAAACCATCAGTCATTTAAAATTAAAATGATATACTTTTTAACCACAAATGCTCGTCTTGCACTGCTATTACATAATCACGTTCCAAAGGTCACGCGTGACGTAGGCGGAAGTACCGATCCAGTGTTTGCAAAGCGAACGTGCAAAGACTAAGTCAAGCGGCCTTTACACAATGTTGTAGGACGATTTCGAAGTTGGAGGAGGAAATTAGATTGAGATTTTACTTCCACCCACGTCACATGTGACCTTTCCAACGTGATTACGTAATGTGTGGCACATCGCAGAGACAAGACGAGTATTTGTGGTTTAAAAATTTTTTAGAAAATGACTGATGGTTTCTCTAGATCGGACTCTTATTCCTCGTCTGGATCATGTCGAGTCTTTGAAGCTGCACTGAAACTGACATTTGGACCTGTTGAACCCCATTGAAATCCACTATATGGAGAAAACCTTCTTCATTTCTTTTCCACTGAAGAAAGACATGAACATCTTGGATGACATGGAGGTGAGTGAATCACCAGGACATTTTAACTACGAGATTGAAAAGCACTCAATTAACGTTTATATTTTTAATTCCGTGGTGGAAATAAGTTTCCAAAGTATTATTTTACTTATTGGTTCAAAGTTCTGATTTGTTTTTTTTGTTTTTTTTTTTAAAATAGGCTCCACTGGTTTTCAAAGGCCGAAGTCCTCCTGTGCTGCTGGGGAAGCTTTGGGTCGAGTTACTACGATATTATTCACTGGAATTTCAAATACCCGAGAAAGTCATTAGCGTGCGTACAAACTGTGACGTATGGCGTGATCTTAAAGACTGGCCCAAAAAGAGGATTGCAATAGAAGGTGTCCGTGGCATCGTGTGAACTCGTTATTTTTTTTAATATGTCTGCCTAGATATGAGACATGTCAATATTTATCTTCATTTTCTCTCTCAGATCCATTCGCCGTCCAGAGGAATGTGGCTCGGACGTTGAATAGTCAGATGATGTTTGACTATTTTTGCCATTGTCTCAAAACAACTTATAAGTACTTTGCTTCTCCTTCAAAAACCAAAGCTGGGAAAGTGCGTTCAAACAGCCAGAGTGACAAATCTGGAAGTGGTGCGAATCATGTGGCTTCAGTGAAGAGAAGCACGAAAATGCCAGCGGAGGATTTGAACACGTCCCATGCCAGATCCAGTCCGCATAGTACAGAAGAACCGGAGGACTCTGACTATATGATCGAGCAGGACGATGAGGAAGAAGCCGACTCTGACATGGACACTGAGGTGCGCTATGGATGTATAAATAGATTGCTTAATATTAGCTTTTCTGGAGGTTTTTTTTCTTCATGCAGTCGAGTTTAGCTACATTTGGGATTAATAAATTATGTCTGTTATATTATGTTTAAATTAATTACTGTAAAATTCTGCATTTTATTTTAGTTTAATGCATTTCCAACTTAAATTATTAAACTAAGAATTTAAGATAATAAAATTATTAAACTAATTAAATTATTAAACTAATAACAACTTAAATGATTTCTTTAATTAAAATAAAATGAAATTTAAATATTTGATTCGATTTAAAAAAAAAACTTGCCTTGGCAACGAACTGAAATTGAAGTACTAAAACTAAAAAAAAGCTCTCTCTCTCTCTCTCTATATATATATATATATATATATATATATATATATATATATATATAATATAGGTATGTGTGTATATATAGATATAGATATATAACAATTTCAGATATATATATATATATAATTACAAATGCACATAATAAAAAATACTGAAAATATAAATATAAAAGCTAACTCAATTTTAATGAATACTGAAGTAGTTTTTTTTTTCCTTTGGCATTATGACATTTACTAAAGTTTTTGCAGCTTAGTTTGCTATTTTTAGACCGGGGAACCTCTTATGATTCTCTGGGTTTAAATTATTAAAAATCATTTTTCTGAGTTGAAATAAAATTAAAGATAAATATTTGATGGAAAACTTAAACTCATGTAATTAAAAAAACTTGCCTTGGCAATCAGAAATAAAATAAGAAGTTGGAAGTACTAAAATTACTAAAACTGAAAAATATATACAGATGTATATGCCTTTTATTTATTTATATATATATATATATATATATATATATATATATATATATATATATATATATATATATATATTATATATAAAATATTAGTATATATAAAATATTAATATTAATAATAAAATTACAAAAACATGAACTAAGATCAATACTAAAAATAGAAAAATAAAAGATAACTCAAAATATTAATCATACAATAATAGCACATAAATAATAGTAATAAATAGTAAATTAACGGATAGCTGGATGCTAATTTTTTTTGCCCTTATGATCACATGATCCCCTTGAATTATGCGTAAGAACTTCTCAGATAAATTTTTCTTCTTTTAAGGAATTAATTATTAATACTTTTACTGCATAATTTCAGCCTACTGTTTCTGCAGTATTTCACTGAACCAGTGTTTGCTTTAGCTCTGAGTTACCCTCGGATAAATAACATGCTGAAATTAAATGGAGCTCGTGCACTTTTGTAGGGTGAAGATGAGGAAGAAGATGACGGTGACGATGACATCGAGCCCGATGAGTCTGGTCATTCCGGCGATGAGATCTTCCCCTTCGACCGGGAGATGAGTGACGATGTGGCGTCCGATGTAGGCGATCCAGAGGAAACGCCGTCTGTCCCAAACAAACCCAAAGCGGAGCTTACAAAATCTGAATCGCCTGTAGGAACACAGCTGGACCATGAAGGCGTTCATTATGTCTTCACCAAGCGGGTTTTCAGTGATGGCAAGGTAAAGATGCATTCTCATATGGAGTTTGCGTGTCTTTGTGAGGCCATTCAAACTTAAATGTAAAATGTACTAATGGATATTTAGCTGCTCTTGTCAATCAAGTGTTGAGAATCCGATCTTAGTGCCCCAAATATGCTATTTTAAAAGTTGCTAATTTTGCTTTAGGTCTCCTACAACATGCATCCAAAGTCATATTTTTCTCATAATATCCAAACTCATTCGACCTCCATGGAGAGAAAGATCTCAGAAAGACTAAACACTGTTAAAATATGACCGCTAATATCTGGTTGTGGTAGCTGTTGAAATGCTGCTCGCGATATCTAACTGCGATTGGGGTCTACCGATAACAAACATCAACTATAACACGCTTCATAATGTACCGTAATATTATTGCATTACATAATATACTTCATAATATACCGGCTAGATTCTTAAGAGGTCAACTAATGCTTTAAAATGTCGAAAAAAATGCAGTAATTTCGTCTACTTGCTAGTGAGATCTTTGAAAGAGCTTTTACTTTTGCAAACCGCTGTTGCACAATGGGGCACTTTAAAGGGTTAGTTCACCCAAAAATGATAATTCTGTTATTAATTCGTCGTTCGACACCCGTAAGACCTTCGTTCATCTTCAGAACACACATTAAGATATTTTTGATGAAATCCGATGGATCAGTAAGGCCTTTATTAACAGTAATGTCATCGAAAGATACTAAAAATGTATTTAAATCAGTTCATGTGAGTTCATGTTCAACCTTAATATTATAAAGCGATGAGAATACTTTTTGTGCACCAAAAAAACAAAATAGCGACTTTTCAACAATATCTAGTGATGGTGATTTCAAAACACTGATTCATGAAGCTTTACGAATCTTTTGTTTCGAATCAGTGGTTTGGATCGTCAAAATCACGTGATTTCAGTAAACGAGGCTTCGTTACGTCATAAGTGACTCACAATTTCAATAGTTCACGTGACTTTGGCAGTTTGATACGCGAACCGAACCACTGATTCGACACAAAAGATTCGTAAAGCTTCATGAATCAGTGTTTTGAAATCGTCCATCGCACAAAAAGTATTCTCATCGCTTTATAATATTAAGGTTGAACCACTGTAGTCACATGACCACAAGTTTTAAACATGTTTTAGTGTCTTTCTGTTCATCTGAAAGTGTTCATTATCTTGCTAGAGAATCAATAGAGACTCACTGAACCATCAGATTTAATCAAAAATATCTTAATTTGTGTTCTGAAGGTCTTACGGGTGCAGAACGACATGAGGGAGAGGAATTAAAGTCAGAATGATCATTTTTGGGTGATCTATTCCTTTAAACGTTTCTGTTGACATTTGGATGATGTGACATTTAATAACTTTAATGTGAATATCTGCATCTGCAATTCCAGCACTTCTTGATGACAAATTAAGCATCTTTTTCTGTTAGTCTCCCATTGTGATATGCAGCCTTTGTAAGAGCGATGGACATTCGAAACAGGAGTGTCCCGAGGACTTCAAGCGAGTGGAGTTAAAACGCCTTCCACCAATGACTCTAGACTTCCTGAAGATTCTCAATGAAGTCTGTGAGCAATGCTACCGTAAGTACGCTGTGGATATATCTTCACATGAAGACATTCTGGGGTTTTTTTCCCATTACTGTAGTGAACAAAACCAGGGAATGAAACGTAGATTGGCCTTTCTTACACCTTCAATTATTGTTTTTGCACATAGTTTCAGTGATTTATTAAAAATGTTTGCTTTTTTTTTTTAGGTGACTTTGCACCAGATGATGTGGAGGTGAAAGTCAGAGAACATATTTTACAAGATTTTGAGACTTTCCTGAGATATCAAGTGCCAGGTAATTCAGCTTGAGTCTAAGCTTGTAAAATTTGGTATTTTTATTTCCCATTTAAATGTCCTGAGAGATTTCTTCTTGTGTATTGCTGCGTGATAAAATGCTTTTTTTTTTTTTATATGTATCAGGAGCCAAGTTGGCTTTGTTTGGTTCATCCAAGAATGGCTTTGGCTTTAAACAGAGTGACTTGGACATCTGTATGACTCTAGAAGGCCTGGACACAGCAGAGGTGACGTCTCTCTTTCTACATAAGGTCATCACGACACCCAGACAGACAGTGTGAACCATTAATGAAGGCCGTGACACACCAAGCTGACATCAAAAAAGTTGCGCTTGACCACACCAGAAAAGGACTGCAGGCGACTGTCAACTAGCATGTGTGTTCTGCGTCTGCGTGTAAGGAAATTACTGTCAATATCAGCCGGTATCAATATTATATTCGCCATTAAAAAAGAGAAAACAAAACTAGGACTGCAGATATACAGACTGTAAACAAAGCAGTGCTTGCTTATCATTTTGAATATCAATCACGCTGATCACTTTCTTCTTCGCTCATGCCTTCTTGTTTGTGCCATCTTGACTCGCTTTCATCACTTTTATACGGTGGCCGAGAGAGCTCAATGCACTGCAAATAAGAAAGCACATGCAAATAAAAAAAGCACATGCAAATAAAAAAAGCACATGCAAATAAAAAAAACACATGTAAATAAAAAAACACATGTAAATAAAAAAAACACATGTAAATAAAAAAGCACATGAAAATAAAAAAACACATGCAAATAAAAAAACACATGCAAATAAAAAAAACACATGCAAATAAAAAAACACATGCAAATAAAAAAAAGCACATGCAAATAAAAAAAAGCACATGCAAATAAAAAAACACATGTAAATAAAAAAAGCACATGTAAATAAAAAAGCACATGCAAATAAAAAATAAAAAAACACATGTAAATAAAAAAGCACATGCAAATAAAAAAACACATGCAAATAAAAAAACACATGCAAATAAAAAAACACATGCAAATAAAAAAAGCACATGCAAATAAAAAAAGCACATGCAAATAAAAAAAAGCACATGCAAATAAAAAAACACATGTAAATAAAAAAAGCACATGTAAATAAAAAAGCACATGCAAATAAAAAAACACATGTAAATAAAAAACCCATGCAAATAAAAAAACACATGCAAATAAAAAAACACATGCAAATAAAAAGCAAATAAAAAAACACATGTAAATAAAAAAAGCACATGTAAATAAAAAAGCACATGCAAATAAAAAAACACATGTAAATAAAAAACCCATGCAAATAAAAAAACCCATGCAAATAAAAAAGCACATGCAAATAAAAAAAGCACATGTAAATAAAAAAGCACATGCAAATAAAAAAAAACATGTAAATAAAAAAATAAAAAAGCACATGCAAATAAAAAAACACATGTAAATAAAAATAAAAAAACACATGTAAATAAAAAAAACATGATCATCAGTTTGACAACACATATGCTGCAAATCCTCACAATACATGCAAACACAGAAACGCACTGCAAATACAAAAACACGCTGCAAAAAGCACAAACCACAACTAAAAAATATTAAAGTATATTATGTAGGCATTAACTCCATGTAATGTGTTCCAAGTATTTTAATATGTGGCATTATTGTTAACTCATTAAACTTATTCGTTAATCATCTGTAGCGTACTAATGTGACGTCATCGCAACGGGCGCCTGAGGCGCTCGACGACCGCGTCATCTGTGAGTGTGAGTTTCTAGCAAACTGAAAAATAATTTATTAAAAATAATAAATACATGAAATAATGTACAGTTGTTTATTTTGTTAGCAGTTTTTATAGTATTTCATGATTGTGAACACATTGTGCACTCAAATGCCGTACACTATATAGGGATCAGTGAATGAGTGAAGGGTGAGTTGAACTGGTTTTGGACGCACGTCCTAGTAGGGTCCGTCACTTTTTGGGGTCCCTTGAAACAATTCCATTGTGGTTTGTGCTATTTGCTGCGCGTTTTGTATATGCGGCGTTTTTTTGTGTTTGCATGTGTTATGAGGATTTGCAGTATTTTTTCTTATTTGCAGCGCTTTGAGCTCTCTCGGCCACCGTACTTTTATGAGTCTGTACTGACTCGTTCGCTAAACAGCTAATCAGAGCGATCTGTGTCACCGACGGACTCTGAATCAGGTGAACTGCTGCCGATGTGAGTCCGACTATAGCCGACGTGTGGAAAAATAGCCCGACAGACGCTCACCGACGGCCGACCGTCAGCTTGGTGTGTCATGGCCCTTACAGTGACACAGTGCTTTAACGATTATTCCTCATTCGAAAGTAAATGGAGCTAATTGTTGTATTAAAAAATAATAGAAATGTGAAATTTATAATTTTATAAAGCACTTGTTAATTCCTAGAATAAGAATAGTTTTATGGTTATAGAGTTGTTGTCGTTTTGTTTCCATCTTGTGGCTATACAATTGAAACCTACTATTTAACATTTAAGAATTGTCCCCATTCATTTCAATGTGTTTTTTTTTTTTTTTTTTTAAAGAAAAGTTGTGGAAATTAATTTGGCGATCAACATTATGCCACAAATGCTGTTAGTTGAGCTTAACAAGTACTGAACACTGAACTCAACTTCTGTAATACACTACCGTCCAAAAGTTTGGGGTTAGATTTTATTATTTATTTTATTTTATTTAGAAATGAACACTTTTATTGAGCAAAGATGCATTAAATTGATCAAAAGTGATGGTAAATACATTTATAATGTTACAAGTGATTTCTAATTTTTCAAATAAATGCTGTTCTTATGAACTTTCTCTCCATCAAAAATAAAATATCACAGTTTTTTTATAAAAATATGAACTGTTTTCAACATTGATAATAATCATAAATGTTTCTATAGCAGCAAATTATCATATCAGAATGATTTCTGAAGGATCATGTGATATTCAAATCGAATATTAGTTATTTAAAATTGTAATAACATTGCTATTTTTGATCAAATAAATGCAGCCTTGATGATCAGAATAGTCTTTATTCAAAAGTGTAAAAATAATCTAAATAAACCAACCATTAATGCATTGTTTATTCCAAACTTTTAGACCCTGTATTGATTATGTTTCCTCTGACAGGGTTTGGACTCCATGGCTGTTATTGATAGCCTGGCTAAAGCTCTGCGGAAACACCACGGTAAGGTTTTTTGGGTGTGACTTTGTGAAATCGTTGACACGACTGTAAGGGGCAGGCGCTCATTCAGGAGTCCTGTTTTGTATCGTTCACCTATTAAGGAGTTTTGACATGCTCAGGAAGGGAAAGACTGTCGTCTATGTCGTCCTAATGTTCTGAAATGACAAAGAGCCCCTCTGTGTGCCTCAGGCAACCTCCATTCACTTTCAATGCATGTTGTTCAAATAAATCAGTGATTTTTGTTTTACACCCCATGTCTATTTATCCATTCATTCATTTTAGGCCTGAGAAACATCCTACCTATTACTACTGCAAAAGTCCCAATTGTGAAGTTTTACCACACCAAATCTGGACTAGAGGGAGATATAAGCTTGTACAATACACTGGTGAGAGAATAATTGTTGAATTATTTTTATATGTCCAAACTTAAACGCTATTTAATGGAAGTTCAAACCATTGCCATTGTTAATAGCAGCATTTTATAAGACGAAAGCCCTCTTTACAGATTTACAAACGACGAGTGCTACCCTTGATTGGCTTTCTTTGTCATGTACGCACGTGATCTCCAGCAAGTGCGGGATCAAAGCGAAAGATATTAAAATAAACGTGGAGAATCTGCCCAATGTATTCCCTTCACTTGCATAATATAGCACGTTTTGATCTTTGTCAGGCACGCTTGAACAGGCAACACCTCAATAAGTACTCGGATTCAAGCACACTTTTGGCAGATAAACGATCGTTCAGTTATAGCCGCTAGATCACATTTCATTGTCCTAGAAATTTAAACACGAAAGACACATGCTGAATCACATTTTAAATACAATGCAGCAAAGCATCAGAAACGGACGACTAGGGGTGTGACGAGATGTGCCGCGAGACTAAAATGTGACGAGATTTCTCGCCGAGGTGAAACGCTGTCTCGTGGTATTACCGAATATGCCAGCGCTACGTTTACATCACGCCTCCACGGTCGTTTTGCTTTTTATAGAAATAAAAAACCATTTAAGTCAGTCGGATAACGGTCGCTTGAGTCCCATCCAGCTTATCCAACGCGAGCAGCAGCACTGTATGTATGTAGAGTTCACCGATCATGCGACGAGATGACTGACGAGACCGTGGCGGAGGATTTATCGCACAACAGAGCCAAAGCGTTTGACAAATGTCTGATCTTGTAGAATGTGTGCTCGGCACCGCCGCTCGCTATTCACAGAGCGCGCACGATCGCGAATATTTTAAGCGGCTCCCCAATGCATGCTGGGAGATATTAGGCTGTGTATTTGTAACCATCTCTTTGATTATGGTTGCACTTAATAAGATTAAGAGAAAACGGTTCATTTTTATGAGGAGTTCAGTTAGGAGGTCAAAAGTTGTTGAATCTCATAAATCATGCACTGTAAGGTCTGAAGAGACTCGTATGAAATCATACTGGAGAGAAGCCAGACGGTTGAGTTCGTGGCAAAACCTTTTACAGTGCTTGAATGTTGTCTTTTACTGCATGTGACAAATCACACTCGGAGAAGAACTGAAATGACATTCATTAAAGATTTCAAATGTACCTGCTGACTATTTTTCTAGTCATTGAGGATTTTGAGAAAAAAATCTCGTCTCGATACCTCGGTACCTCCACACACTGCTACAACGCTACGTCCCCACCAGAAGCCTGCGATCACTGAACCGTCACAGAGAGGCACAAAATCACTCTCCAGAACCTTCTCGTTCTCTGTTCCCTGCTGGTGGAATGATCGCCCTACTTTCATCAGGAACGCAGAATCCCTGGCAATATTCAAGAGACAGCTGAAAACTCATCTCTTCCGTGAACACTTGATCCCCTCATAAAAAATAAAAAAAAACCCTTTCCTTCCCTTTTCCCTTCCTACTTCCTTTCCTAGTTGTATTGTGAGCACTTCCTGTATTTTTTACCAATTCATGAAGAATCGCTTGTTTGTTTTCCTCACTTGTAAGTCGCTTTGGATAAAAGCGTCTGCTAAATGACTAAATGTAATGTAATGTCTCATTCTCGTGAACGAACTCTCGTCACACCCCTACGGACAACCATCAAACACACCAAGTGAATCACAATCTAAATACATTAAAATGTGTTTAATATATATTTGTATTCGAGACCCAATTAAAAGCATAGTTAAAATATCAAATATTTAAAATGACTGTCTTCATTGTTTACTATTAATTTGGATATTCCGTGTGAATGTTTATGCTGGCAAACTTTAATATTCGGTGTGTGTGTTTTTCTCGACATTCATGGATTGTCAGTTCACATTCAAGCTAATTCTTGTGCTTCACTTTAGTAAGTTTAGTTTTAGTTTTGAAAAAAAAAAAAAAAACCTTTCCTAGTTAATTTATTTTTGTTTAATAAATTTAACTAACCCTCTCTCTTTAAACCCAAACTGTGTCTCAGTAGTTGCCTTATAACACTCTATAGTACTTTCTTGTGTAAATACTCTTAAGTCCCAATACTGTAAAATAAACCACAACCATCCATGTTCTCTCCTCAGGCTTTGCACAACACAGAGTTACTGGCATCTTATGCTGCGATTGACACTCGGGTGAAGATCCTCTGCTACGTCATGAAAGTGTTCTCCAAAGTAAGTTCGTTAAACGTCGTCATTGTTTCAATCAGAGATTGAACACCATCGGTAGCCAAGTTTGAATGAGAGAGAATCCGGCAAGTTTTGGTGAAAAGACGAATCGCCAAGTCTGAAGTTCAGCTCCGGTACAGTGATACGAACATTAATGGTGCCGTCCATTTGAATGCATCAACTCCAGCGCGAGTCTCGTCCTTTAGAAGTGCGTCAAAGTGGATTTGCTTTCGCAGCACAGAATAAATGGCGTCTTCTCAACATGTCGACAACAAATCAGAATCAGAAAGAGCTTTATTGCCAGGTATGTTTACACATTCTAGGAATTTTTTTTTAGTGTCAGAAGCTCCACAGTGCAACGAAGTGACAGTAACAAGACAAGACACAGATAATAAAAAGAATAAAAGAATAAAAATACAATATAGACAATTTTATGTACAGTTGTGATGAGTGCAAATTTGAAATCCCAAAAAACAAACTCTTCCCGTCTCCGCTTTAACTACAGTATTTGAGGGCGAGGCATTGAATTACCCTAAAATGTTACAAATCTGCGTCGGTTCATGCAGGAAGTAAGACTGAAGTTACTGACGAATCGCTTCTTTCTTTTAGGAGACTATCTATTTATCTGAACATTGATTTTTTTTCTTTTTTTTTTTTTTTAAACTTGTACATTCACACACAGCTGTATTACACACTGCATGACAGGTAATATCCAAAAAAAGCACAATAGCGGCATATGTATCATCTTGAGAATGATGTTTTGTCTTTTCAGGTGTGTGACATTGGAGATGCGTCTCGTGGTAGTCTTTCTTCGTATGCTTACACTCTAATGGTCCTTTTCTTCCTTCAACAAAGAAACCCGCCTGTTATCCCAGTTCTCCAAGAGGTGTCTTTCCTGACAACTTTTTCAATTTTCTTTTTAAATGACACACATTTTGAATGCAATTCTTTAACCATTAATATGCAAGCACATGTGCACACCTTACATTAATTCCTACATTCCTTCCATGTAATTTAGAAGTGCATGACCCAAAAAAGATATTTATGTAATCCTGATATTTCATCATAAACAATGCATGTGAATACAGGATTTATTTTTCTTCCATTTTGTTTATATTGCTAAAAGTAAGTACATCCATGATGGGACGACATTGGTGTAAAGCATGCATTAACTTTGTATATGTCTTTTGTAGATATGTGATGGGGAGAAGAAGCCAGTAGTTCTTGTGGATGGCTGGGATGTGCATTTCTTTAAGGATTTGAAGAACTTGGTGAGTGAGATCCAAAAAAGAAAAACAGTTTGCTGAGTTGATGTACATGTTTTGGACTTCTGGTGTAATAGTTGATAAGTCTGAGACTGTTGTTCAGCATAAATACTGGCCGGAGTACAAGAAGAACCGGGAGTCGGTGGGGCAGCTGTGGCTTGGACTGCTGCAGTTTTACACCGAGACATTTGACTTCAAGGAGTCCGTCATCTGCATCCGCAGAAAAGAGCCTCTCACCACCTTCAAGAAGCAATGGACCTCCAAACATCTCGCCATCGAGGGTAAGAACGAGCAATAAACTGCTGACGAGTAGCAAAAATCAAACCAGCAACCTGTGAATATAAACTATCGGCATAAATTACATTTAAATTACAATTTTTTTAATTGCTGTGTGTGGCTCAAAATTGTAGCTGATCACTTGTGTTTTTCTTTCCTCTTTTAGATCCCTTTGATTTGAGTCACAATCTTGGAGCTGGACTCTCACGGAGAAGTATGTTATGCTTTTTCTTGAGCGCCCCAAAAATGTTCATGCATACTTTGTTCAGGGTGGATGAAGTGCCTGTTTACTGGTTTAAATGAGTTATGATTTCACGTTTTTAACTTTAGTTAGAGTGTAACGTTGCTGTTTGAGCAGGAACAACATCTGCAAAGTTACGATGCTCACAGTTCAATGTTTTCTCTGTTTGAGGACTACAACGAACGGCTGGAGAGGAAGAGTTGTTGTAGTCGAGTGTTATTGACATGCTGTCATTTCAGCTTCACAAACGAGTCCATTCAACCCTGGATTTACACAAAACATTAACATGACGACACATGCTTGTGATGAGTTGATCAACTCCACAGCGACTACATCAGTTTATCCACTAACCGTTCAGAAACGTCTAAAAAGTTCTAACTTCTTCTCTCCATCAGTGTCGGTTTGAACAATGTAAGGACGAACACGATCCTCATTTTGTCTGCGTGAGATTCTCCAGCTCTGTTGTTGTTGAGCTGTTAAAGCAGCGATTCATTTGCATTTAAAGGGACACACACAAAAGCGGTGTGTTTTTGTTCACACCCGAATGATCTGAAAGAAGACAGTATTATATATCGTGAAAAGGGACATAATGGGTTCCCTTTAAAATCTACATGCATCACATATTCCTATGATTATGGTTACCTAGCTTTATTCAAATCTGTAACACCTGCATTCAGATGCTTTTATCCATCAATGACCTTGATTATTTATATAAGCAACTCTTTGTGTTCTACTAGCCATAATGGTTATGTATTTCTAAATATATTGTAGGCCTTTTCACACCAAGATCAACTATTTTAGCGTCACACCAGCGCACATTATCATTCTGTTTATTATAATCACACGCTGCCTCTTTTAAAGGTAAAAAAGTTTTTGTCGTTCTTCAGCTGGAAAAAAAAATCTTTCCAATGATATCGTTTCTCTATGCCGTTATGATGTTGACTCTGCTATTCATTTATATTTAGAATGATTTTTAGAACTACATCTTTATCGTTATAGATCTCATCCTCGTCCTTTTATCATTATAGTTATCAAATAACATTTTTTTCCTGTTTGCAGTGGCAAGCTTCATCATGAAGGCCTTCATCAACGCCCGCAGAGTTTTCGGCACCCCTGTCCGAGTCTTTCCACCAGAGTATCCAAATAAAATGGTTTGTGTCCTGTACCTTCTGTGAGGCGCCTCACGAGTCAAGTTATTGCGCTTCAATTCACTTTGTTGTTTGCAGGAGTACTTTTTTGACCCAGATGTGCTGACAGAGGGCAAGCTGGCACCCAATGACCGCTGCTGCCGCATTTGTGGGAAGATCGGACATTTCATGAAAGACTGTCAGATGCGAAAGAGGTAATTCAGCACAAGAACTATTGTAGCATAACTTTTTCCTTAACTTTAGTTATTGTTCATACTGAACTCTACTTAATTTAGAATATTCTTTTCTATATTTTCTGCTACAAAGATCTTGTTCTGCAAGGATGTATTAAATTGATTAAAAGTAAAGACATTTATAATATTACCAAAGATTTCTATCTGAAATAAATGCTGTTCTTTTGAACTTTCTACTCATCAAAAATCCTGAAAAAATGTATCGCTGTTTCCACAAAAATATGAAGCAGCACATCTGTTTTCAAGCCATGTTTCTTGAGCAGCAAATCATCCTATTAGAAGAATCATGTGACACTGAAGACTGGAGTAATGATGCTGATTTGATCACAGGAAAATATATATATATATATATATATTACAGTATATTTACATAGAAAACGGCTGTTTTAAATTGTAGTAATATTTCACAATTTTTACTGTATTTTTGATCAAATAAATGCAGCCTTGGTGAGACTTCTTTTAAAAACATTAAAAAATCCCCAAGCTATTGACTCGCAGTGAATCTTTGCACATTAAAACAGAAATAAATCCTTATTAAAGGTGCAGTAAGCAATTTCTGAGAAACACGGTTGATATTTGACACCAACACGAACACATCCCTTCATTGCTCCACCCCCAAAATCCACAAACACACAGTGCAAGAGTTGATGTCTCTTTATCATAGCTGAAATGAAGCAAAATAATGCCTTGTGGAAAATGAAGCGAAGGTGCCGAACGGCAAGGAAGAACATGAAATTAAGGCCGTGCAAGAGTTGGTTGTTAGTCTCCAGCAGCACAGCGGTTTCAGATAAGCAGTGACACTCAAACTGTACTTTTACTTTCTCGGTTCTGTGCGACAGCAAAACCAATGTTACTCATGTATGAAGCAGAAACAAAGCAACCTCTGCATCCATTTTCAAGTCTCTTCCCGCTTGGGTCTCTCCAGCACTGGATAGCTTTCCTAATATAAACACGGGTCCTAAAGCTGTTGCCTGATCATAGTCCTCCTTTTCCCACTGATATTCCTCTGACCTTTTCTCTTCTGTAATGTCTCTCAGCCATCTCTCTTTCTACAGTCTTCAAATCTTGCTCTTGCTCTCTCTTTCCTCCCCATCATGAGTGAACACGCCCCTTAGCTCTGATTGGCCGCACTCTTTCCTCCCACATCATGAGCGGGCACGCCCCCTACTGCTGATTGGCTCACTCTCTTTCCTCCCCATCATGAGTGGACACGCCCCCTACTTCTCATTGGCTCACTCTCTTTCCTCCCCATCATGATTGAACACGCCCACTACTTCTGATTGGCTCACTCTTTCCTCCCACATCATGATTGGACACGCCCCTTCTTCTGATTGGCTCACTCTCTTTCCTCCCCATCATGATTGAACACACCCACTACTTCTGATTGGCTCACTCTTTCCTCCCACATCATGAGTGGACACGCCCCCTACTGCTCATTGGCTCACTCTCTTTCCTCCCCATCATGATTGAACATGCCCACTACTTCTGATTGGCTCACTCTTTCCTCCCACATCATGAGTGGACACGCCCCTTCTTCTGATTGGCTCACTCTCTTTCCTCCCCATCATGATTGAACACACCCACTACTTCTGATTGGCTCACTCTTTCCTCCCACATCATGAGTGGACACGCCCCTTCTTCTGATTGGCTCACTCTCTTTCCTCCCCATCATGATTGAACATGCCCACTACTTCTGATTGGCTCACTCTTTCCTACATCATGAGTGGACACGCCCCTTCTTCTGATTGGCTCACTCTCTTTCCTCCCCATCATGATTGATTGGCTCACTCTTTCCTCCCACATCATGAGTGGACACGCCCCCTACTTCTCATTGGCTCACTCTCTTTCCTCCCCATCATGATTGAACACGCCCACTACTTCTGATTGGCTCACTCTTTCCTCCCACATCATGAGTGGACACGCCCCTTCTTCTGATTGGCTCACTCTCTTTCCTCCCCATCATGATTGAACACACCCACTACTTCTGATTGGCTCACTCTTTCCTCCCACATCATGAGTGGACACGCCCCTTCTTCTGATTGGCTCACTCTCTTTCCTCCCCATCATGATTGGACACACCCACTACTTCTGATTGGCTCACTCTCTTTCCTCCCACATCATGAGTGGACACGCCCCTTCTTCTGATTGGCTCACTCTCTTTCCTCCCCATCATGATTGAACACACCCACTACTTCTGATTGGCTCACTCTTTCCTCCCACATCATGAGTGGACACGCCCCTTCTTCTGATTGGCTCACTCTCTTTCCTCCCCATCATGATTGAACACACCCACTACTTCTGATTGGCTTACTCTGTCCTCCCACATCATGAGTGGACACGCCCTTTACTGCTGATTGGCTACAAGTGTGTTGCGCTGCTAGGTCCGATCCAATTTCAACAGCATTTCTCAGAAATTGCTTTCTGCACCTTTAAATCAGAAATTTGATGCTTTTAGTCGGATTTTGTTCATTCATTTGTTTGTTTCAATGCTTTACTAAGACAAAGGCGCGACAACACTGATGGATTCTTCAGTGGACGTGACGTAAACAGAGCTACCAAAACCACGATGGACGGCAACCCTTACAAGGATGGCCGGTGGCGGCCGAGGGAAGAGAAATGCTGTTATCTGTGCGGCTCCAACTCTCACATTAAGAAGGACTGCCTGCTGTCCAAGTCTTTAGGTAGCTGCTTTCATTGCGTTGTTTAAACTGTATTTAGTTTTATTGGAATTAACCAAGTCAAGAATCACAATCATGTATTTGTCTTTGCAGAATCCTCCCCAACCACATACCAAAGAAGTCCTGCATCAGAACGGGACAAAGTATGTCAGATATCATCTTAATTCCAGTTATTATATGCTAGTTTTGCCTAGGAATTAAACTCGGTGGATCTCTTGTTGGATTCTGTAGGGCAGTCCTCAACAGGACAGGAGAAAGAAGCGCAAAGCAAAGAGGATGATTTTGGGTCCTGAAGCAGGTGAGGACACTACACTCCAGGAGTGCATGGGGATTTATGCAGTGCATAAACTTTGCAAACAATTGATTCCTATGTCTATTCTCACCAGGCATGAACATTCGTCCGTTTACACCACACCGCTTTGGACTAAAACAGAAAACCAGTCATTTACACAACAAGAAAACTGGCACCACATTCAATTTAATTTAATTTCCTACCGTTTCGGACGCACATTGATCAGCTAGTGATGTTTGCAAAATGATGCATTTAAAAGTTAATGACCGAACGCATCTTTATAAAAGTTCACAATGCTGTTGCAGAGGAAATATAATATGGATGACACTGAATAAATATCTTTTCGTCAGGTTAGATTCTGATTCAAAACCCCTTTATCTGCTCTGTCTAACTGTCGTTCTCTCATCGCCACCATATTTGTAGTTTTTTACACTTTCTAAAATTGTGTTTGTAGTTCTAATAGTGCGCAATGGGTTGTGGGCAGAATTAGCCGTTAGAGCTATCTGCGGATCTCCACTTCGAATTCTAACCGGGAAAAAGTATCTTTGGAATACTAGGATTTGAGACACAATAATTCGAATTTCTAATACTATAGTATGTGAATTGGGACATACCGCATGTCTAAAATCATTGAGTTGCTGCCATGTGATTGGCTGATTTAATAGCAGTTGAACCTAATAAAGTGGTGAGTGTATAATTGACAGGGCTGAGTAGGTCACTTTTAAAATGTATTTCACTACAGATTACAAAATACATGCTTTAGAAAGTCATTTGTAACGTATTTCGTTACATTACTCAAGTTTAGTGACTTAATCTAAATACTTTAGAATACTTTGGAATACTAATAAGTGTGGAACAAACACAAAAAAGGTCATTGAGAGTTTTTATCTCACAATTCTGACTTTTTCCCTCGGAATTGCGTGATATAAAGTTGCAATTGTGAGTTATAAAGTCAGAATTATGAGATATAAACTCACAATATTGAGAAAAGTCAGAATTATGAGATATAAACTCACATACTAAATTCACAATTGCAAGAAAAAAAGTCAGTATCGCAAGTTTATATCTCCCAATTCTGACTTTATAACTCACAATTGTGAGTTTAAATCTCGCAATTCTGAGAAAAAGAAGTCAGAATTGTGAAATGCAAACGAGGGGAAAAAAACAAATAGTGAGAAAAAGTCACAGTGTCGAGTGAATTATAAAATGACTCACAAAACATGAAAACAGTGGAAAACATGAAACTGAACTCGTCTTTTTCAGACGGTCAGAGTCAGAGAATCACCAATCGCTGTTTAAATGACATTAAAACTCAAAGTAATCACTTTGGTAATCTAAAACACTTTTCAGATGGAACTGTAATCTGATTACCACCCATTTAAAATGTAACTAATGTAACTCAAATGTTGTATTTTAAATACGCAACTAAGTTACTTGTATTCCGTTACTCCCCAACCCTGATTGTTGACGATGTCCTGTTATCTTGATGTTTCTCCATCATATTGTAGGTAGTCTCGCTAACAGACACGCGTCCTTACCGGCGTCTGTGGAGAAGTGGACCCCTTTCAAGTGAACGCTGTGATCTACAACAGCCTGAGCCCAGTATTATCCTGAACCCCAGTTAGAACACCTTGATGAACGTGCCTTTTATAGGTGTCTAATTTTTAGTTGTTTTTTTCTAATGGTGGAAAGAACTTGATGTTTCTCATTTTATCGGTTTTTATTTTTTTAAATTAAGAGTCCAGTTGATTACCTTTGTAATTGTAGCCCCATTGTGTGTTTTGAATTTGCTTGAATAGTTTTAGTAACAAAACCCAAGTACGTGTTCCAAGAAGCATTTTATTTTGTATAAAAATGTATATAAAGAAATGTTGGCTGGGGTCTATGTATTTACAGTTATTCTAATATTAATGTAGGTTAATTGTTGCGCATTTCAGTTTGGCTGGGCTTGGTTTTAGTTGTTATGCTTTATTGTATTTTGTTTTATAGCAGTATTCAGTTTTTGCTAAATTAATTGAATGTTTCGAAGAAGGCTACATTGCCTACCTTGCATTTGCTGCAATGTCAATAAACAAAATGAATTCCCTCCATATTAGTAATTCAACGCCGGTACTTTTTTTTTTTTTTTTTTTTTTTTGATGACAATAAATGAATTTTGTCTTAATGAGGTCTCCGCACTTTGTTTTATTTACATATTTCCCCAGGAATTCATTTTAATGACACACATTTGGTATCTCCACAATGATTTGCTAAACTTTTATGAGAACAATTTAGCGCGCCCCAGTGTTATTTTTATTTTGGTTTTATTCATTTATGAATTTGATTTTATTTTTTATAATTTTTTTAGTTTTCATGTTAAGTTTTTAGTAATTTCATTGCTATTTTATTAATATTTTTTCAAATATTGCCGTTTATATGTGTGTATATATATATGTATGTGTAAATATATGTACATGTGTGTATATATGTATATGTGTATATATATATGTGTGTATATATATGTATATGTGTATATATATAAATATATATGTGTATATATATAAATATATATATATGTGTATATATTTATATGTGTGTATATATATATATATATATATATATGTGTGTGTATATATGTATATGTGTGTATTTTTATATATATATTTATATATATATTATATATATATATGTGTGTGTATATATGTATATGTGTGTTTGTTTTTATTTATATTTACCAGTAATTATTTTAGTGCTTCATCTATTCATTCATACATTTTTCATGTTCCTTTTAAGTTTTTTCATCTATTTCTTCTATTTAATTTAATTTCAGCTTTATTTCAATCAATAGAAGTGTTTTTCGGTTTTAGTTTCAGCATATCTATAGTCTTCGGTTTCAGTTGACGATAATAACTTTGTTTATTACAATCAAATGAGAGAAACTATTTCAAACTACTTTTTCTCACGTTTACGAATTTGTATAATCACTCAGTATTTTATAATCATGCAGCGAACTTGACGTCCTCTGACTTTACGTTAAAATTAGTTGCGTAATATCTGTCACATGCTGGTGTTAAAGTCTACAGTGCCGATGACTGATAGGCTGTATAAGCTGTCACTCAAATAACCAACCAATCCTGTGCGTCCGGCGAGGCGGGCGTTCCTTGCATTACCTCTGGTGTTTACATCCGAACACGAAGTGCTTAAGTAACTTCAACATGTCAGCCTCCATAGCACGGGCGACTGTTAGGGCGGTTAGCAGACGGAAAATACTCGCAACAAGAGCCGCTTTAACGCTGGTGAGTGCTGACTCTATTTTCAACACGATGACGACACCGAATAAACATTTAGTTCTCAAATATCGTTAGCATACATAACACATACGTTTAGCCAGAGCTCGGTTATCTGATCAATAATGATAATGATAAACAACACCGTCTATTCTGAAACATTCCGATGGATATTCAAACTTAAGAGCCGGTTATTGCGAGTTAAATTCGGCGTGAAGGTCAGTGTTTGAGCAGGTTAGCCGTTAGCAGATGCTTAGGCGTATCAAGCGCTTAATAATCTATTAAGTTCCTGAATGAGAAGCTTCTAGATCTGTTTGAGCTGTTGTCATGAATCCTCTCTTCGTGTCTGAACAGGAGCAGTTGTTTAGGGTGTAGTCAGGACAGGAGGCTGTCAGGGATCTTATCCATGTTGCTGTCATCAGATAACAGGCCAGTAGTTTGGGTTTGTCGTTAAAGACCCCGATCAAAACAATCTTTACGTGCTGAAGCTGAAATTGTTGTGGAAATCTTTAATTGAGCCAGAATATGACCAGGGCTGGGTGGGTCACTTTTAAAATGTATTTCACTACAGATTACAATATACATGCTGTAAAAAGTCATTTGTAACGTATTTCGTTACATTACTCAAGTTTAGTCACTTAATCTAAATACTTTAAATACTTTGGAATACTAATAAGTGTGGAACAAACACGAAAAAGGTCATTGAGAGTTTTTATCTCACAATTCTGACTTTTTCCCTCAGAATTGCGTGATATAAAGTTGCAATTGTGAGTTATAGAGTCAGAATTATGAGATATAAACTCACAATATTGAGAAAAGTCAAAATTATGAGATATAAACTCACATACTAAATTCACAATTGCCAGTTTTGCAAGTTTTAATCTCCCAATTCTGACTTTATAACTTGCAATTGTTAGTTTAAATCTTGCAATTCTGAGAAAAAGAAGTCAGAATTGTGAAATGCAAATGAGAGGGAAAAAAAACAAATTGTGAGAAAAAGTCACAGTGACGAGTGAATTATAAAATGACTCACAAAACATGAAAACAGTCGTGGATCATCAGGTCATGACAGGACAGTTCAGTTGGCAGTTGGGCAATTTTTTTATAAATTCAGTCATTTTGTCTTGTTCAGGACAGAACTAAATAAAAATAACAACATTTTTATGATCCTCTTAAAAGTATTAAAATGTTGATGAAACTGAACTCGTCTTTTTCAGACGGTCAGAGTCAGAGAATCACCAATCGCTGTTTAAATGATAAAGTCGATAAAGACCCGAGGTGTGCGTTTAAGGGTTAAATGTGTATTTAAATGTGTATGCAGACATGATACTGAAGCAAAATCACCTGCAATCTCAAAATGAACCCCACTGCACTCTAAAATATGACACACAAAAAAACAAAAAAAACAAATTTACACAGTAAAATACCGTTTTCCATTGAAACAGTAATATGTGGTGAAAACAATGCATTCTGGGTAATATTATTAGCTGTTTTGGAGAAAGTAACCTATAGGCTACTTTCTCAAAACTGGCAAGTATTACCCAGAATGCATTGTTTTTATGGTATATCACTGTTTCAGTGGAAAACGGTATTTTACTGTGTAAATTTGTTTCGTTTTTTTTTTTAGTAATTTTTTTAGAGTGTGTTTTTGCCTTGAAGGCTTTAAACCGGCAATTTTTTTCATCACTATCCCATGCATGTGGGTTTCAATTGTCAATTACCGTCTATTTAAGTTTGATATATATATATATATATATATATATATATATAGATAGATAGATAGATAGATAGATATGATATATAAAGTGGTTTAATCTGGATGATTTAAAGGCACAATATGATTTTCGCCACTAGAGGTCGTTTATTGAAAACAAAGGCGTAGCATGCTGACGTCTTGATTTTCATGGATGAGATAATGTATTAAAGATCGATATTAGGCACGGTAAAACATGGTACTCGCGGTAAATCAAGAAAACGAGATTTAAACAATAAGACTGAGCAATGATTACTTTTCTGTCGATGAATGCATCCAAACAGTTGCTCACCTGTCTAATAAAACACACGTCTTTGGTTTTTTTATTGTTTCTAAAAAAATAAAATGAATGAATGGAGGGTTACGCAGGTGTGATGTCACTGATAGGCGACGCACTAACCATGTCCTGGTTAAAATGGCTTATTTCTCCGGATTAAACATTCTTGGAAACATTTGGGGATAATGTAACGAAGTATATAACACTGTTCCAGTGGGTTTGGGGTATTTTAGTCCAAAAATCGTACATATTGTGCCTTTAATGTATTGGCGTGTTTGTGTCCAGTCAGCCAGTAATTCAGCAGACGTCAGCACCTCACGTTCTTTCTACAGTTGTTTGCAGCTGAAGCAGAATTATTGAGAAGTTTAGGTTAAACTTTAACTTAATAGAACAGGAAAATAACTAGATGATGGGACGAATTCTTGGATAAACTATATTTTCTTTCTACTGTTTACATTTTTTTGGTTAGAAAATATCATTTGAATATTGCCTTCAGAAAACAACTAAAATGGTGTATTTACAAAATGACGTTGATTTGAAAAATGACCAATGTTATATTTTTTTTAATCTCATGACTCTTTGATTGTGATTTTCCTCATTTTCAGACACCTTCAGCTGTGAATAAAGTCAAACAACTTTTACAGAATAAACCAGAATATGTGAGTATTTGTTTTCTGATGAGTCCTCATGAGCATCTGCAGCCTCTGTGATTGTTTTCCGTCTCATTCTTTGAATTCTTCATCCGTCTTCAAACAGATTGGCCTGAAGGTCGGTGTTCGGACCAGAGGTTGCAATGGCCTCACTTACACTCTGGACTATACTAAAGAGAAAGACAAATCAGATGAGGAGGTGCTGCAAGATGGTGAGTGGGCAAATTATTACAATATTATATTTATGCAACATATAGTGCTGTGTCGACGTCATCCATTACGTCGTCGATGCGTCTCACTGTTTACGTTCATCTGGCGTAACGGCGGCTTCTGCTCCTGGGAACGGAGAAAGTTCCATTCTATCACAAAAACCCGGACCACGATGATCAAAAGTATGGGGAATACTTTAAACAGAGGCCGAATAAAACGCTCCTTTGTTCCCTTTGCAGAACCGAAATGGCGTTCCACCTGTGGAATTGGAGCTCTGCCAAATTTTTGCGCGCGCAAGATCATATTTTGAGCGCGCGTGAACTGAGTTGAGGAGAAAATCTTCGTCTTGCAAATAAGAAAATATTTCGAGCAAACGAAAATCAGTTTTGCATTTCAAAGAAGTTTATTTGGATGTGCGCGGACGTTCTCTTTCGCACGTGTAAGGTTTGAGTTGCTCGCGCTCCTGATTCCCGCCGACCGCTCGCCTGCTCAACACAAACCAGCGTTACAATGTGCCAAAATTCCAGCCAATCAGAGATGAGGCTGCTAAATTCTGAACAGACAGAGCAAGAGGAAAAACACACGGTTCAGGAGACGTTTGTTCAATGGCTTGAACACCATCAAAGTTCCTTTAAGACTGTATGGAAAGTCTTTGACACTCTTCATTTTAAAGTTCAAATATCGGACGAACACACATAAGTGGCTTATTTTTAATCAAAATCAAATCGTTTTATTACATAACGGCGTGTCCCAGTGTTTCTACACCTCAATGAACTGCTAAAGTAGTTATGACTTCTTACTTAAAAAAAAATCACTAGATTAATTAAAAAAACTTAATAAAAATAATCGTTAGAGTAGTCGACAAATCGAAAAAATAACCGTTAGATTAGTCAACAGAAAAAATAATAATAATAATCGTTAGTTGCTTCTGCTCACCAAGGCCGATTTTTAAAAAAAAATCAAAAATACAGTAAAAATAGTGAAATATTATTACAATTTAAAATGGCTGTTTTCTATTTGAATCTAATATAAATGTATTTTATAGGGATGCACCGATATGAAAATTTTACCGATAATTCTTTAAATTTGAAAGCCGATAAATCTAAATCTAACTCTTTATATAATTTTGAGTGCCTGATTACGAAAACAAACGTTTTATCCTTAAAAGCCATGTCCCAAACTCACAATTATAATGTAGCTTATGTGACAGACATGCGCGGCACATGTTTCTCTTAACCGTATTTTCCTTATATTTCAAGCAATTCAAAACCATCATGGTGAACAGTGCACATCTGAAGGGAATAATCCATTATTTATCGTCTACAATATTTAACGATAACATTAAAATGAACATATACCGATGTGGTGGCCGATATATATCGTGTATTCCTTCGAACGGAAGTGTCGTGTCAACTCTACACGCACACGTTGAAATGTTTTGTCGTGTTTCTCCAGGCGTGAGGGTGTTCATCGAGAAGAAGGCCCAGCTGACGCTGCTCGGCACAGAGATGGATTTTGTCGAAACGAAACTCTCCAGCGAATTCGTGTTCAACAATCCGAACATCAAAGGAACGTGTGGTTGCGGAGAAAGCTTCAACATATGAACCTCGCCGCGACTAGAGCTCGACCCTTCCAGGACGTCCCATCCACATCCTTGATTCAGAGATCCATCTTTGTGGGAAGAGCTGGAGAAAGAGACTGATGCTTAGTGGCCTGTTTGTGCATCATTTCCTGTGCTGCCACGCCCATGTTTCAGAAGTAACTTTTTCACTATTGCTTGAACAGCCGGTATTGAGCAGCTCGATCTGTGTGTCACGCGGCTCAGGGCAGAGTTTGAAGTGCACTCCATTACATTGCTTTGTTCTCTTCTAAGACATTTTGTGTGCAGTTCAGTTGCGCTGACATGTTCATATTTGATAATCCAGTTATTGTGTTGCGCGGAGTGAATGTCGTAACATGTCCTATCCTCACAGCGCCGACCTAAATGTACCGCACGACACATTTGCAGTTGCCTCCTCATGAGCATATTTTGGTGGATCGTGGACCCGCAGTGCAAATCTGTTACAATCTACATAATATCAAAAGATTCATCTGCCTTTTAGTGTAATCTTTCAGCTTGCCACTTTTTGCCCCGTAATGTGATAATGTGCAGCACAGGAACTGATGCTATTTAGAAAAATTTTAAAATGCAATTGTTTGACTTGAACTTGTTGAAGTATTAGTGTAATATGTACATAACTAATGTAAATCCCTTCGACTGTCATTTAACGCACAAATAAACTTAAGTTTCTCGAATGAATTGCCTTGAGTGTCCTGAATGTGGCGCTGTTATTAAAGAAATAATACTGAATATTTATATATGGAAATGTGTCCATTTTAAGTGTAAATTCCCTTCCTGAAAAAATCATATATATGTATATCTCTGTACATGAACATCACTTCACTGATACAGATATTTAAGATAAGTGTTCATTTGAATGTCAAAATATTTAAGGGTAAATTCAGGTTTAATGGGACACTTATCAGCATTGAGAGGAGTTTATTAAAAATAAATTTGTTTTAGTTGTTAAGCATTAATTGGCAGGAGAACAATATAAACCGATTGGCTTTTAATTTTATCTTATTTATTTATAGTTTTATTTGTATTGATTTCCAAATGATCGATCTCAAATGAATGTTTGGTGAGATAAAAAGATGAACTCGTGCATCACATCTTTTTAAAATAATTGTTTCTTAAAAGCCCGTGCACATCAATAACGATAAAGATGATTGTATCGATAATTAGCGTCCGTGATTTATTCTTGCACGTGCTGCGGTTTTGTCTTTTAACCGCTTTAAACGCTCGCGCTCAGCAGGATGGATTCTGATTGGCTGTTTTTATCTTCCAACAATATCATTTATGACTCTGCTATTCTTTAATATTTAGAACGATTCGTAGAACTATAGGTGCGTTCATGTCATCTCTTCCACAGTAAAAACCCCAGAGTTAAATCAACTCTGCTCAGATAACATTTGGTCCCTCTCTAAATAGAGTTAAAGTAACACTCTTCAGAGATTGAATGTCTTTTATCTTCAGTTGATTTCATCAGTTGTAGTTCTTGTGTTTCTCTTTTCTTCAGTGATTCTGCTTGTTAACAGCAGGTGTTCATCAATAACGTTCAATCATCGCTTAATTAATTGCTTAATTATCTCATTAACTTTAACTCTGCTTCGGTGTGACTTTAACACTATTTAGAGCGGGACCAAATGTTCTCTGAGCAGAGTTGATTTAACTCTGGGGTTTTTACTGTGTAATTACCGTAATGAATTCTGACTTGTAAAAACTCGTGACTCGTAATTTTCTGAGAGCTACGACTTGTACCACGCGACCGCTGCAGATTTATTTTGGCATGCAGAGTGCAAGATAAAATTAAAATTGTATTTCCCCGATCTGTTTATATTGTTCGTGTTGTCATCTCTTACGGTATATACGACACGGTGTGAACGCAACTTTATCGTTATCGTCCTTGGTGAGAACAGGCCTTTAACCAGACACATAACACAACTGAACGGACTGCTGTATTTCTGATAAAGCACACAGATCATATTTATTATATCTTAACTGCGGTTTGAATGAATTGCAACTTTAACGTATAAGGCCAGCTGCCAGCATATACAAAAACCTGCCTCTCTATTGACTCCCCCTAAATATATTAATGTGTGAACGGAGCTGATAAGATTTAGTTGTTGTTGCTGGACAGTTACTTGCTATTATGTCTGAATATGGCCCAGACAAAAAGGAAGGGAAAAACTCTTGCTCCTTTTTCTTTTTAGACAAAGAGTTTCCTCTTTTTGTATCTTTCTCATATCTTCATCTCCAAGTTTTTTCATCTGTCTTCCTGGTCGTACAGATGTCCATCCTCCATGACTGGACTATGCTTTTAGCTTTCCTTTTCTTGTGTCTTAAGAGTTTTGTTTTTGTGAAGTTCTTCATCATCACAGATCTTAATCATTTTTCAAATCATTATTTGAAGCAGCATCTCTAAAAAGGAGTAAACAGAGAGAGTCGTTAAAACTATACTGTAATATATATATATTACAGTTTGCACACTGATCAGGCATAACATTATGACCACCTTCCTAATATTGTGTTGGTCCCCCTTTTGCTGCCAGAACAGCCCTGACCCGTCGAGGCATGGACTCTTCTAGACCCTGAAGGTGTTCTGTGGGATCTGCACCAACATGTTAACGTCAGTTCCTGTAAGTCCTGTAAGTTGCGAGGTGCCGCATCCATGGATCGGACTTCTTTGTTCGGCACATCCCATAGATGCTCGAACGTTTTGAGTTCTGGGAAGTTTGGAGTTCAAGTCAACACCTCAATCTCATTGTTGTGCTCCTCAAACCATTTCTGCTTTGTGTCAGGAGCATTATCCTGCTGAGCCACAGCTCCCGTTTCCATTAAAGGCTGTAGATGGTCTGCAACAAAGCTTAGAAATAGTGGTTCGTGTCACAGTAACATCCACATGGATGGCAGGACCCAAGTTTTCCCAGGAGAACATTGTCCAAAGCATCGCACTGCCTCCGCCGGCTTGCCTTCTTCCCATAGTGTATCCTGGTGCCATGTATTCCTCAGGTAAGCGACACACACACACACCCGGCCATCCAAAACGTGATTCATCAGTCACCTTCTTCCATTGCTGCGTGGTCCAGTTCTGATGCTCACGTCTGTAAAGACTGAGACAAATCAGACACAATTATTTGTCATATTTAACAAATAATCTTTAAAATTCACTCTGAGGTCTGTGGAACCCTTCCCCTGGGACACCATCAGATAAGGCTTAGTTTATAACCCTAAACTATGTGGCCACGTGAAAAGCAGAGGCCATGGAAGAGACCCATAGCCCTCAAGACAGACTTTCTGGCATTCATTTATAGATGAACTGATCTATAAATGAACATACGTCCCAGGACGTTGTGTTTATGACTATGATTGTTGTGTGTAGCGTCTTTTGTATGGTGTCTTGGATTAATGCATGTTTTACGATAAGAACTACCTCACATATAAGCATGTCTCCTGTCAAATTAATGGTCATTTCACGTCTTACATTTTTATGTATGTGACTTCATCGGATGCAGTGCGTGTTTGTGGTATTAATTGGAGCATAAATAGACACAAACCCACAAGGCACATTTTTAAACAAAAAAAACAAACTCTGGACTTTCTACTGCAACCGTATATTCGGTTTACAGAGGTTAACAAAGGAGCTTTGTAATGATATGCTGATAATTCCTTCCGGGTTTTTTTTGACTCTGCTCCATAACTCCATTTCCTGTTCCCATGTCCAGTTTCACTCTCACTTCTCCTTTTACCTAACGTGTGATTTAGTGAAGTTTAGTCATGTTCGTGATTTAGTTAATAAAGCTTGTGCACAATACATATTTGGTTCTGACTCCGTGTCTGCTGATAAGTTGTCACTCAAATGATCGATCTGGTAACATGCTCTTAAGCGCTGTAAATGCTAAGAAATAATTATTTTTCTGTGGCCATGAAAAATACCCTCGTCTTATAATTAAATAATAATCAATACTGAGTGTTCACAGGATGAACCGGTTGATTGATTGTAATTTTAATGTAGCTACATCAAGTTAATCTGATTAACTGATTCAAATATTCATAATTAATCATAATGAATAATCATAATGAGTTATGAATAATTATTAACATTTCCCTTTTGAATAATTATTAATATTTCCCAATGACCCACTGTTCCTTCATTGGACCACTTTTGATAGATACTGACCACTGCAGACTGGGAACATCCCACAAGAACTGAGGTTTTGGACCCAGTCCTCTAGCATCACAATTTAGTCCTTGTCAAACGCTTGCCCATTTTTCCTGCTTCTAACATCAAATTTGAGAACAAAATTTTTACTTTCTGTCTAATACATCCACTCAGTGACAGATGATAAAGAAATGATCATTGTTATTCACTTCACCTGTCAGTGATTATATGTAATGATCTTTATATATATATATATATATATATATATATATATATATATATATATATATATATATAGTGATGCCAAATCATTCATTAACAATTAATTGCATGTAACATAAAATTTTGTAAATATATGTGCATGCATACACACACACACACACACACACATATAATATATATATATATATATATATATATATATATATATATATATATATATTATATGTGTGTGTGTGTGTGTGTGTATGCATGCATATATGCATGCACATATATTTACAAAATTTTATGTTTTATATATATATATATATATATATATATATATATATATATATATATATAAATACACACACAAATATATAGGAGCTAGTTGTTAAATAAAGAAAATGCTACAATTTCTGTATCTAAGTAACTATGTTGGATGATGGACAAATGTTTTTTTTTTTTTTAACCACAGTCATAATTTATTGTACATTGTAAAAAAATAAATAAATAAAGGTTCTTTATTGGCATTGATGGTTCCCTCATCTTCCATGGAAGCTTTTAATTGCACAAAAGGTTCTTTATAGCGCAAATTAGATTTTTAAAATATTCTTTGGGGAAAACAAAAACAGTTCTTTATGGCATTGCTGCGAATCCCCCTGTTGGAGCCTTCATTGTTAAGAATTGCATCATTTTGGTATTCAAATTCAGTCAAAATTATATTAAATTACAATTTTTTTGTGAATAGAATATACCATTTTTGTGTTTTACAACTGTATAATTATTGCTGAAAAGCTTTAAAAAAAACAAACAAAAAAACGAGTGACGCTTGAGTTTTGCGCGTGCAGCTTGTCCGGGCGACACAAAGCGACACCTGCGGCTCTCGTGGGACTGTTGTCATGATAACGCGTGCGCGCGGGCTGTATAGCGCCCTACAGTGCGCGCTAAAACACCCGGGAAAGACCCCGTTTACAAGCACCACTGCACCTGAAAACACTGCATTCGACTGAGATACCGTATGGTGCAGTAGGATGCCGATCACGTGGGAAAATCTTTCAGTACATGAGTAGAGAATCTTTTCGTTTGTTTCGTCAGAGATGTCCATATTAAGTGACTCTGGCTTTGAGGAAGACCTTCACACTTCTCCAGTGAAGCAGCGAGCAGACTGGCATGAGAGCGACTATGAGGAGAGCTGCTTCATCATCCAGAGACACAATGAGCTGCAGTTTCTCGCGCAGAACTGCCTCGCGCGTCAGCCTCAGGTGAGTCCATCAGCCCTCGCGCACACTTCAGTGCACATGCTTTTTTTGGAATAAAAGAAATGTATGCGTTTATTCAGAAATGATGCATTTAATTGATCCAAAAAAAAAAAAAAATTGTGTTAGAAAAGATTTCAAATTAATTCTAATAGAAAAATATCACCGCTTTCAACATTGATAATAATCAGAAATGTTTCCCAAGCATCAAATCATCATATTTAGAATGATTTATGAAGGATCATGTGACACTGAAGACTGGAGGAATGACTGAAGGTTTGATCACAGGATTTTAATAAACATTCACATTGTAATAATATTTCTCAGTTTTTACTGTTTTTTTTTTTTTTTGATCAAATAAATCCAGACATGGTGAGCATACGAGCTATTCACTTGTTTAATCACCAACTAAATATGATGATATTGGAATTAACTTTAGTTTGGGGAACATAGATCAGCAATAGCGTCTTAATTTAAGACAGTTTTGAACTAAAGAAACATGTAGAGAATCGCACTCTCTTCTTATTTTCAATAAGTATTTACTTCACGACCGCTACATCCGCCGTGTTGTCATGATCATGTGACCTACCAGCGTTGGTTCACTTCGCTGCCATTCATAAATCCTCTCCCGTGGCCTCATGGGATAGTAAAGTGTCCATCATATGCACACTTCAGAATCTCGCCAGAAGTAGTAGATCATCCAGGTACATTTTGTTACTGTCAGGGCTGGGTGGGTCACTTTTAAACTATATTTCACTACAGATTACAAAATACATGCTTTAAAAAGTCATTTGTAACGTATTTCGTTACATTACTCAAGTTTAGTCACTTAATCTAAATACTTTAGAATACTTTAGAATACTAATAAGTGTGAAACAAACACAAAAAAGGTCATTGAGAGTTTTTATCTCACAATTCTGACTTTTTCCCTCAGAATTGCGTGATATAAAGTTGCAGTTGCGAGTTATAAAGTCAGAATTATGATATAAAGTCGCAATATTGAGAAAAGTCTGAATTATGAGATATAAACTCACATACTAAATTCACAATTGCAAGAAAAAAGTCAGTATTGCAAGTTCATATTTCACAATTCTGACTTTATAACTTGCAATTGTGAGTTTAAATCACAATTCTGGGAAAAAGAAGTCAGAATTGTGAAACGCAAACTCACAATTGTGAGAGAAAAAACAAATTGTGAGAAAAAGTTGCAGTGTCGAGTGAATGATAAAATGACTCACAAAACATGAAAACAGTCGTGGATCATCAGGTCATGACAGGACAGTTCAGTTGACAGTTGGACAATTTTTTTAATAAATTCAGTCATTTTGTCTTGTTCAGGACAGAACTGAATAAAAATAACAACATTTTTATAATCCCTCTTAAAAGTATTAAAATGTTGTTGAAACTGAACTCGTCTTTTTCAGACGGTCAGAGTCAGAGAATCACCAATCGCTGTTTAAATGACATTAAAACTCAAAGTAATCACTTTGGTCATCTAAAACACTTTTCAGATGGAACTGTAATCTGATTACCACCCATTTAAAATGAAACACAGTTACTCAAATGTTGTATTTTAAATGCGTAACTAAGTTACTTGTATTTCGTTACTCCCTGACCCTGGTTACTGTATACCGGGATTTTCAACTTACTACAACATGCCATAATCTCCTCTATTACTGTTATTATTCCCACTTGTTAAAAATATATATTATTGGTTTTCCTGGTGATTTTTACATGATTTTTTTTTATATCCTGGAAGATTACAGCAGAAGCTCGCAGCAAACTGGTCAGCTGGCTCATAGCGGTGCACAGACAGCTCAAACTGTCTTTTGAATCGTGCTGCTTGGCTGTTAATATCATGGACCGGTTCTTGATCACAACCTCAGTCGCGGCAGACTGCTTCCAGTTACTGGGAGTGACATCTTTACTGATCGCGACAAAACAGGTAGAGTAAGAAAAACCTCTCTTTTACTCAGCACTTTTATTGTGGTTATGAAAATAGCATAGTTTCTGGTTATTATTATTATTTTTTTTTAAATATTAGTTATTAGGTTTTAAGTACCGTTCACATGATTTCGTTCTGTTAGCGCTTTAGCGGTTTTGACATCTTTGGCTTTAAATGCTCGAGTTCCAATTGCATAATGGATTCTGATTGGCTGCCAGTTTTTTTATTTATTTTTTTTTTTTATCATTCTGAAAATGATTAAATCGTTTCTCTGTGGTGAACGTGTCTTGTATTTACTTCTGAAAAAAGTGTGCTAAGAATGTGCACAAATACTTGATTATCATTTTCACTGAAGAATGTAACATTTAAAGTTAATATTCTTTACTAAATTGCAACTTCTTTACAAACTAACTACATCATTTAGTACATACGGCAATAGAAATTACATTAATAGTTTACGATAAATGCTTATTCAGTACACTTTTACACTTTAACTTTTTCAAAGTAGTTATGAAATGCAATCAAAATGATTCAACCCCATTAACCTGAGAACAACATTTTATGAAAACAATAGAATCAGTAAACTACTATACAGAGTTTATTAATACACATTTGAGTGATTCCGAGAATGTAAAGTTGATGAAAAATGAAACAAATCAAACTGGGTCAAACTGGAAAACTATATAGCTCAACATGTGTAGTCTTATTGTTAATCTAATTTTCTTTATTTTCTGAGAGTACCACGCTTTACACTTTTGTCAAGTAGCTGACATAGCATAATCAGATGCAGGTTTATTTTTATAGTTACACAGAATTTTCTCCATCATTTAATACGTTTTAAAATGAATTGATCTAACTTGGATCTGTCTTACTGCAGTGTGAACGAGTGTCTCAGAGTAACGTTGTAACATCATTTTCAACACACTCAAATGTGATCATCAGAGCTGCGTTTCCTCACACTCATGATAAGCGACTGTGTCATAATAAAAGTCCCGCTGCTCTCGAGGCGTGTGTCGCTCGTCTCTCATTATCAATCGTCTCGTTCAGCTCCACAACACTCGCTCCAGCTCTGCTTCAGACTACAGTAACGTTACTAATCGCATCGATTTCTGCATCCCGATTCTTTTCCATTGGCCGCACGTCCCAAGATTCCTCGCTCAAAATTTGCATCATCAAGCTACGCCTTTGTTTTGAATAGGCGACCTCTAGTGGCCGAAAAACTACCTTCAACATGCAGTCAAGTGTCTGAAAACATTAAATTCAGTTCGCTTATATTCTAAAGTGTTGGGGTTAGTACTCACTTTCCAGGCTCAATGGATCACAAATATGTATGTAAATCCTAGTGAGTGAGTTTTGATGTTTGTGTTTTCCAGGTTGAAGTGTATTCGCCTCGCATCACACAACTTTTGTCGCTTTGCTGCAATTCTTTTTCCAGAGAACAGCTGTGCAATCTCGAATGTCTGGTTCTTCTCAGACTCAATTTCAGACTGGCTGCACCTACTCTTGCTTTCTTTCTGGAATATTTCACCAGTCGCTTTACTGTATATCAGTGTGGTGGAGCCGTTGATGAGATGGTCAGTGCTCAGGATGCAAACGCATGGAAGGAGCACAGAGCTGCTGAGATGAAGTGGAAATGGCTGGCTTGCAAAGTCTGCGAACTGAGTCTGGCTGACTACACATTCAACAAGTATATGCCGTCCGTGATTGTGAGGTGTGCGGTGAAACTGGCAAAAGATCTGCTGGAGATGCATTCGGTGACGTGCACGGAAAACGACGCTGGCTCCGTGAAGTCCTTCTGTTTTGAAGAGTGTCCACCATTGAGCTGTGAAAATCAGGTGTTGATTCAGCAATGCATTGACGATCTGAAATTGTTGGTTTCTCTTAATCAAGATGCCGTCCGGGACTTCATATGACCATTATTTCTGGACTTGTAACACTCGTGCATTCGAGCAGTATTCGTCCCAAAAATTATTTATGCAAAAGTAAGGGTTTACTTTAAATGGGGGGTAGTCGTGGCCTAGTGGTGAGGGAGTCGGGCTTGTAACCTGAAGGTTGCAGGTTCGATTCCCACGCCGGCAGGAATTGAAGGTGGGGATTGTGAATGAACAGCACTCTCTCCACCTTCAATGCCATGACCAAAGTGACCTTGAGCAAGACACCTGACCACTAATTGCTCCCCTTGTAAGTCGCTTTGGATAAAAGTGTCTGCTAAATGATGAAAATGTAAATGTTTATGTAGAATAAAATGTTTTAGAATTTCGGTTTCTAATGAATTTGTGAAAAGAAAGGCTTGTTTTTTGAATGTTTAAAATACAATCTGTCCTTAAATGCTTGCAATTCACGAATGTTTTGGTCTCTTTTTGAAGATTATTGAAAGTGAAAAAAGTTTACTGTAAAGCAAATGTATCGTGCTAAGCATTTTTTATTTCATACAAAATATATATTTTACAAAAATAATTTGGACTAGAAAATCAAAGCCATATATCTGACCAAGTTGTGTTCCAAATTTGAAGTTGGTATCACGAAAATTGAGTTTTTGTTTAGGCACTATACCAAAAATATTTTACCAATATAGTTTTTCTCCTGGAATTAATACATTTCATAAATACATAACATATTTCTGTTACATTATCACATTATATCACAAAACCTTGAGTATGACCTTTCCAAGATCGGAAAAAGATTTGATTATGAAACAGTGCAGTTAATTTTGTAACATATTAAACATGACTATAGGTGTTTTCTTTAAAGGTCACGTGTCGTGAAAGTTTGACTTTTCTGCATTGCTAAAAAAGTAGCGTTTCTGTCCGAGCGATATTTTGGAAAAAATATTAGACCATTCACAGCATTTGATAGCAATCATAAACATTAGCCGGGTACTGACAATCCTCATTTTGTCTGCGTGAGATTCTCCAGCTTTGTTGCCGTTGGGTTTTCTGGAAAGGGGTCCGGGAGCAGCAGCTCATTTGCATTTAAAAGGACACACACCCAAATAGGGGCACAAAAGTTGACAAAAAAATAAAAATTCTGTCATCATTTACTCACCCTCGAGTTGTTCCAAACCTGTATGATTTTCTTTCATCTGTTGAACACAAAAGAAGATATTTTAAAGAATGTTGGGAACCAGACAGCTGACGGAAGCCATTGACTTCCATTGTATTTTCAACTGTTTAGTTAGTAAGCGATGACAAAACTGTCATTTCTGAGTGAACTATCCCTTCAAGTTTGAGTATACCTAATCTATGACGATTACTAAAATATTTGAGGGGGACAAAAGGCAATAAAAAAGCGTGCGAGTGTCTGGTTAAAGAACAATCGCATGCTTTGATTCTTTCAGGACAGTTCAGCGTAATGCACTCTCAATGATTTTAATAGCCTCAGCAGACCATCTTCTTGTATTTTTTTGTTTAAGAACATTATATAAGAGGCGAGGTTAGTTAATAATATATACATTTTTCATCATAACAATTTGAAACACCTGCAATTAGTCTTTTTTTAACCTTTTTATGTAACTGGCTTAAAAAAAAAGTTTTGAAGGGGAAAAAAATGTTTATGCAATACTTTAATGAATTAATGATATGTGTACGTATATATTATTTTGATCATGCTTCTTATTGTTTCTAAATTCTTGGTTTAAATGGTGTAATTATCTTTCTTGTCTTGCCCCAGGCTATGCGAGTGGCTTCTGGCTTCACATTATTGCACAAGGGGTTAGTCAGCAGACAGGGCGTGGAGGAAATTAAGTGAAATGAGAAAAAGAAAGTGTGACAGACTCCATAGTTGCCAAATTGTATACCTACAGTAGTAAGAAAATAATATAATAATTTATGCACCAGTCAGACTGTAAGATTCTCATTTGAGCGTGTGAGGTTTTGAATTTGCCGGCCTGTCATTGGCTGCTGGTGTGTGAGGGGCGGGGCTTCAACTCAAATCACTCACCGCTCGTGACTCTGAAGGCATGCAGTCTGACTGACGCGGCTGTGAAACGGTTGGAGTTTGAATGGAAACAAACGGCCGCCGTTCATTAACAAGGAGAGCTTTTAATTCTGAGGCGTTTTTTTTTTTTTTTAACTTTAGGCTGTACCACAGACGACGATTTTTTTTAGAGAGCGTCTTTACGAAGCATACGAACCGAGACCTGCTCTCTAATGTAACGTTATTCATACTGAGCCTTTCTATTATGTGTATATGACGGTTTATTGAACACGTATTGTACACTCGTGTCGAATAATAAAATGTCTGAGAAGATGTCAGAGAAGCGATACTCCAGCATGGATGAGTCCTCGCTCCGCAACCTGGTAAGTTCAACTCTCACGAATGTCACTTTTTAATCAACAGCAAAAAAAAAAAAAAAAAAAAAAAATGATAACAGACACTAAACGTTTTTTTTTTTTAAATAATACAAAAAACAGTGGCACGCGCTTTATCTACCGTTCACATCCGTGTGATAAAACTGCTGAAGTTTGTGTAAACATAATACTCGAAATCAAGCACGTGCCATGTTATAAAGTGGTTAAAAATAACAAGGTTAAAGTTCAACCTTTAATCGATAACAACGATTATTATGCTGCTGCCAAAAATAATTGTGTATAATTGTATATGTATTTATTATATTTCAGAGACGTTTGTCTGTCTTCTCAGATTTGTTTGATACTTGAATTTACTAGAATTTGAATTTACTTTGAGGTTTATTGTGAAAAACAGACAAGCAAAATATGTGTATGTTTATGTGTATATATATATATATATATATAAATGTGTATATATGTGTATGTGTATATATTTATATGTATATAAATGTATATGTATGTATATATATATATATATATATATATGTGTGTATGTATGTGTGTGTGTGTATATGTATATATATGTGTGTGTATATATATATCTATATATGTATATAAATGTATATGTATGCGTATAAATATGTATGTATATATATATATATATATATATATATGTGTGTGTGTGTATATATAGGAGTTTAGGTATCATATACACTTTTATTTGAGAATAAAAACATCCTATATATCAAAATATATATATATATAATATATATATATATATATATATATAAATATATATATATATACACACACACATACTTAATATATATATATATATATATATATATATATATATATATGACATGATTCTAACAGATTAATAAATAAAAGGTACATTTTGAAATAAAGATGTCAACTGCACATTTGAGAAATCCGATTTAAATGATGTTCACAAGCGGTTCAATAAATGGCCGCTATGCTGGCATCACATGAGATTCATGTCATACAGATGAGCGCATTAATAATAGAATTATCTTCACGTAATGTAGCATTTTCAGCCAGTCTTCAAGGCATTTTACAAGCTGAACGATCACTATATGTATACAGACACAACATGAGTCAGCAGCGAGAGTGATGATGGGACCCACCAGACAGTCCAAACAGAATGAGTATGAGTGGAGAAATGAAATGTCCAAACAAGCAGTCACACATTACAAAGCTTTAGTCAATGTGTGCAATTTGACTGATAAAAACGGACGAAACCAAACAAACCGATGAGGTGTGAAGCAGCAGGAGATAATAAACAAACGTCACGCACGCAGGTGGATAGATGCCAGTGTAAAGTCCTAAATGTCTGGGATGAATTGGCAGAACACATATTAACCTTTAGGCCTAGATCTACTTTAAGTAGATCTTTTAATGTGGCGTCATTTTGAACAAAATCAAGCTGAAGCAAAGTTTGTTTCTGGAGTTTGAAATGGCTTACCAAAGCGACCTTTCCAGAAAGGTCTGTTCCTATGGCAAGCCGTTTTGACTTTCATTCATTTTCAGGATATGAACCTTCACTAGTGATTCTTGATATCAAGACTTCATTTCTTTCTAGTTGAAATTCCAGTTTCACATATCAGGAATACAATTCTTACTAGAAACAAATGCAAATTTCTGAAATCAACAATTACATTGTTACGAGTGCAAATGTCTATTCTTGATATCAACAATTGAATTGCTACTAGTAAAAATATTCATTTCTGATTTCATGAATGTGATTGTTACTAGTAAGAAAGCCGTTTTAGATATCAGAAATTATATTGATATCAGGAATTCATTTTCAGATATCAGAAATGAATATTTTTACTGGTAGCAATTCAATTGTTGATATCAAGAATAGACATTTTTACTAGTAAGAATTGTATTCCTGAAATGTGAAACTGTAATTTCAACTAGTAAGGAATGAATTCTTGAAATCAACAATTGAATTTTAATGGCAGCCTATGGTGAGATTTCACCAGTAAAAATACAATTGTTGATATCAAGAATTACAGTTTATACTAGTGAAAATGTAAGTGTTGATATCACAAGTTCATATCCTGAGAATGAATAAAAGTCAAAATGGCTTGCCATAGCAGTAATTCAATTGTTGATATCAAGAATTAACGTTGTTATTTGTGGAAATGTAATTGTTGATATCAAGAATTAACATTTTAACTAGTGAAAATGTAAGTGTTGATATCACAAGTTCATATCCTGAAAATGAATAAACGTCAAAAAGGCTTGCCATATTGTTCTGACTTCATACTACCATTGGTCTGTGACGATTATGTAATAGGTAGGTGTGAAATCATCTCCATGTTCAGTCCGTTGAGATCAGACGCGAGTTAAAACATGATCAGAGAGCTGCTTTATAGCAGAAACTGAAGTTGTGATTCTAATTGAAAGCGACAATAGCACTGTTTTAGTTGCTGCTTTAAAGCAATCTATTGTATCAAGTGGTTTATAAATAAGCGTGACGTGACGCTATGATGCTTTCTTAACTGCTGTTAGTGTTGTCGTGTGCCTATCTTGTTATTGAGAGGAAACCGAACGCTTATTTCCATATCCATCTAAACGTCAATCTCTGTTGCATGACCGGCGGCAAGATATTTGCTAAGAGTATATCACAGCTAAGCGAAAGAACTTTGCCGTGAGGATACGGGCCTGTATCTGTTCCAAGTGAACCGCAACACCTTCGGAGTATGGTTTTACTTCAGTCTTGGGAAAAAAACCCATCTGACTGATTTCTGTTGAGTCAGGGCAGTGGCGGTCCTGATGCCCTAGGCAAGATAACATGATGAGTTTGGAAGGGAACAAATTGTTTTCAAAGAAAGTGGTGGGTGGAACGGAGAGAAGTTGTGTGGGAATGTGGGAGTAGCGTTCATACAGAACACGTTTTTGCTTTGAGAACCACGAGACACGGGCAGCGGAATCGGGAAAAACGCAAGGTCTCGAGATGCAAGACACGGGGACATACACGTCCGTCCAGCACGTTTTCATAGAAAATCAAAGGAAAATTAGTGGACTGGAATGAAAAACAATGATGCTCTGGAGTGACAGTATTACAAAGTGCTACGTCTGTAAAACCACTGCGTTTTTGTACATTGGGAACTATTATTTGAGAATAAAAACGTTCTGCAGTTGAAGAAAATTAGATCAGCTTGATGAGTTGTGGCCAATGTATGCAGGCGTTCTGCTTTTGTGGGCATAATTCAGGTTTATTACAAAGATAAGACAAATATTTATTCAAAACTCTGCCCTTGGAATTTCCTTTCCATTTGCAACATCAGTGTTCAAACTCACTGCGAAATGAATGCTATTCGTTTAATAGGAACAATCATAATCTAATCATTTTTACACTTCATACACAATTATATTGCATGTGTCCAAATGAAATTCTTGGGAAAGATTGGTAATATAGATTGTGAAGAAATATAAGAATGGTTAACTTTTAAATAACTAAACGTGCCACTGCACGTTCAAGCAAGATTAAGTTTACTGTAAATGAAAAGCTATATGAGAGGTTTGTAAATTACTTTAATAAGTGGTTCAGGTGTTTCACAGACCAGATTGCATTGGAAGTGTGTCTCACAAAAACTTTTACAGTGTCCCTAAAATAATTACAGCATGCAATCCTGAAAAGAGCGAATGTGGGGTCAACTTTTCAGGATTGTTCCTAATAGAAAATTCCCAATACAGCATCACAAATTCCTACAGAATTGAATAATCACTTGGAGTCATTAGCTTTATGAAGCTCAATTGTAAGGCATGGGTTAAACCGTCATGCATAAGGACCCCGAGCACAAAGCCAGCATTCAGAGCAATAGGGAAAAATAAATACTGCCATTTGGTTCACCCTTATTTTTCTATGCATAGTTATGTTTACAGAAAGAGCTACTCATAGGAAAAAATTAGGTCATGCCTGGTTTTGTTAACCACCACTAGGTGGTACATAGTTTGTTGGTGGTTGTTGGGTCTCAACCAGCTGAGCCATCTTGATGGGCAACCAGCTTGAACAAAATGGTCTGCAAGGTTAACCAGCTTTTATTGTCCAAATATTGTCCAAAAATAACCAACCTCGGCTTGCAGCTGCAGGTGTGACTAGTACAATGGGCATTTTGGCCAAGTGCAGTCAGTCTGTTTTAAAAGGACAGTTCACCCAAAAATGGAAATGATCATTCACTCACCCTCAAGTTGTTCCAAACCGTTATGAATTTCTTTCTTCTGTTGAACACACAAGATATCTTGAAGATTGGAACTCAGTAGGGTCCGTCAACTGTTTGGTAAGACATTCTTCAAAATATGTTTTGTATCCAGCAGAAGAAAGAAGTTCATACGGGTTTGGAAAATTGAGGGTGAGCAAATGATGACAGAATTTCCATTTTCGGGCGAACTGCCCTTTAAGTTGGTGGAATGTAAAAAGGAAGTGCATGTTAAATGGAGAACCACTCACTGCTCCTTAATTACTAAATATCTGAAATGGCTATATGGCATTGTTTAACTTATTTTGTTAAGTGTTGAATATATATATTTAATTTAAGAATTTTGGTGTAGATATTAAATACTTAAATTGTGGTATTGTGACAAGAATATTTTTTACAATCCCTGGCAATATACAAGAGACAGCTGAAAACTCATCTCTTCCGTGAACACTTAATCCCCTCATAAAAAAAAAAACATCCTTCCCTTTTCCCTTCCTACTCTAGCTTATGGTACTAAGCAATGTATGAAACTTGTATTGTGAGCACTTCCTGTGTTATTTGCCAATTCATGAAGAATCGCTTGTTTGTTTTCCTCACTTGTAAGTGGCTTTGGATAAAGGCGTCTGCTAAATGACTAAATGTAAACGTAAAAGGACTTGTAAAAGTCACTGAAAGCTGTTAAAAGTGTTGTTGGAGCAGGTGTGAAAAACTTCTCAAGATGTTCTTGTATTCCGAAATCCTAACAGTCCTGTAAACACTGCTGAACCAATTCAGTTGAACCTGAATGTGTAGTTCTGAACTGAATATTCCCACCTCTATTGTCCTTCAAATAACTTAACACTACCACCAAATCTCCCCCTTCAAATATTTTCCACTCTTCCCTCTTCAGAATGTTTGGATGTCACTGAGACACGATTCCACAGAGGTCAGGAGTGTCACAGTCCCTCATGGGTTGAGGTTTCTCCAACTTTCTTGTTGACCATCGAGCTTATTTTTAGTTTTTGCAGCAATGCATGTAAAATTGTGCAAAGAACAACCATTAATAAAAAGAGCATTTTGTTCAAGATTGTGAAATTTCATTTAGTTTTTCATTAGATTTGTTTATTTGGCTTGATAATTGTTCTCTTAAACTTGGATGAAGGCATTTCCTGATTTCATCCCAAAGGGCTAAATAATCGGTTTCTGTTTATGTAGAACTTGGAAGCGGAACAGAATTGTCACTCAAGTCTGATAAACTGCAATGTCAGTCTTTGTTTCGTTTTGTCGGGTGACCTTTTACCAAAACATTTAACGTGAATATCAATCTCCATAATGCATAAATGTAAGCGCTGATCAGGTTATTAAAGTCTAAATATAGGCTTTAGTTGTGTCATTGTGTCATGCTCTGTGCAGATTGCTGGGGGTCGCCAAGAATATTTGTAAGCCGTAGAAGTGTGCACAACTGGCACATATTTTCTTTGGTTATAAATGGGTGCCGTTCTAATCCTTGCTGCTAAAAATTAACATTCTGGATGAGAGTATTTGTTTAAATTGAAAGGGTTTGTTCACCTCAAAATAAATTCTGTTTATTTACTCACCCCCATGTGGTTTAAAAGTCCACACAACTAAAAAGTTTGATCTTATGTTTACCATATTTCATGTGCTCTATGGATGTTTTATATGTGAATAAAAGCCTAAATTAAATCTGTTCTTGATGTAAAGCGATCATGAAGCCCCACTCGATACATATAGATCAGATTTATGATCTCTTTCCGAAGTTGTAGGGACAGAAAACTCAGGTTTTAGATCTTATAGGTGTTGAATGATGTAAGGATGAGTATTTGATGATTTTCGGGTGAATTAGTCCTTTAAATAGCGTGGCCTGTGGCCTAGTGGTAGGGAGTTTGGGCCTGTAGGAATTAGGTTGCGGGTTCGATTTCCCACTCCGCAGAATTGAAAGGTGGGGATTGTGAATAACATAAACTCCACTCACCTTCGATACCCATGACTAAAGCCCTTGAGAGCAAGAACCTGACCCCTAATTGCTCCCCTTGTAAGTCGCTTTTTGGAAAAAAGCTAACTGATGATGAAAAAAAAAAAAAAAAAATGAAAATAAATTGTGGAATATGGGACGGTTCCGATAGCCTCGTGGGCAGCACCGACATATAGCACCGTTGCGCTTCGGCCGACCCAGTTCCTTTTCGCGATCCCGTCCCTCTTCGCTTCCTGTCTGCTTGCTGTCCTAAAGGCAAAAACGCCAAAAATAATTGGCGCACAGATAAACCCACGTCACATGGCTTCTGCCGAACAGACCTTTGGAAAGAACACTCTGATCAGTGAGGATCGTTCTTTCTCACATCCTGACTGTCGGATAGCGGAGCATCTGGTTAAGCGTGTCATGATTCATGTTGTCATGTGACTTGACATCTGCTGCCTTTGACTGCTCAGGTGCTGGATGAGATCATGCAGGAAGTTTGAGTGAGATTGCATGAACAGGATAGTTAGGAAAGTTGGGATATGTATCTTTTACGTATTTCGGAGCAGTCTGCTTGTTGATAGGGTTTAGCAGGTTAAATTAGGGGACGTTTCCCTAACCGGTAGTAGTCCCACCCCAAAACTATTGTTATTCGTTTGATCAGTCTTAACTTCAGTGCTAGTGAGCTTTTATTACTACCACACTTTTCTGGCTACAAAAAAAATAAAACTCCACAGAAACTGATAGTGATAATGTTGGAATTGCTTAAATGTTCTTTTATTCTTTTAGTAAAGATCACTGATAAAATAATGTGTCCATTCACCATATTTAATCTAAACCTCCTTGTAGTTATTTGAACTGATATTTTTCAAAGATTTAATGGCAGAAATCATTTTTCCTTGGAGTTTCTCATTGTTGTGCTCCGTAAGTGTAATTTTGTGTCCTGTGATCCCTGAAAATGACCATAAATCCTCCAATCAGATCAGTTTTTATGTAGAGATGATTAGTCACCTCTATATATACAGATAACCCAACTGTTGGTCAGGCTTGAAGATATGTCATTTTGTTCATCCCTATATTAGGTCAAGTGAGTTATGGACACTGCTCTATCCAAACTATTTATAAAAAAAGTTTTAAGAGGACTCAAAGCTTGTTTTGTTTAAGGGTTTTACTTGTGGAAACAGCCCTTCAGTTCTGAAGATTGTACTTTGAAAAGCTTCTTTCACCTCAGATGTACCACAAACGTCAGCAAAACTTGCATGTGTGGTCCTTCATATAGCGCTGAGCTGTTATTGTAAAAGGGGGCATTAAATATATTCTTAGATTTTTGCATTGGAATAGATAATCCCACATTTGATGACTACCTATATACCAAAAAAAAAAACACACTATTAAGACTGTTTGGATGACCTAAATGAACTTGGATTTCCTTTGGAATGTTTTAAGGAAGTAACGTCTAGGAAAGGGAAATGTTTATGTTGGGTTTCATTGAGATGGTAAGTGTTCCAGGTCATTGCTCATCTTCCTGAATGTGTGTCACTAATACTCATTATCTTGCTCTCCTTCTTTGCCCTTCACCGCTCTCATTTAGCCCGTATCACGGTCCCGGGGCGGGGTTATGAGGCCTGTGTCCTTATATGGGCATACTCACTCTGAGGCTGGAATGGACTGCTGATTCACATCTCTCTCGCTCACTCTCTCTCTCTCTCGCTCTCTCTCTCTCTCTCGCGCTCTCTCCCGCTCTCTCTCTCTTCTCTCTCTCTCTCTCCCGCTCTCTCTCTCTCTCTCTCCCGCTCTCTCTCGCTCTCGCTCTCTCCCGCTCTCTCTCTCTCTCTCTCCCGCTCTCTCTCGCTCTCTCTCTCTCTCTCTCTCGCTCTCTCCCGCTCTCTCTCTCTCTCGCTCGCTCTCTCTCGCTCTCGCTCTCTCCCTTTGCATCTATTTCCATCACCAAGATCGATGGAAAATTGAAAGTTTCCATCATTCTTCTTACCTTCATTTCCCAGGGACACAGCTTTCCATAAGAAGTGACACTGTAGAATTATTGGACTATTATTAATAGGTTTGACCCATAACTGTACCGTTTATAAACACTTGGTTAGTTAATATTGAGAAACTTAATTTTTTTTTTTATTTAAATGACCAGCTTACATATTTTAAAACCCATATCTGATATCTGCATTTACACTATACACTTGGCAAAACAACCCCAGGAAGACGTACAAAATGCATGGACGTAGATGAAATGATAACATAAGCTTTTGCTTTCCGCACCATCTTTAAAGGTCAGCAAAACATCCTCCATTGCATCAAGAGTCATGTGATCATGATTGGCGTCCACGGGAGTTGATGTCATTCGGTGCAGGAATATTCATTCTGTCCACTTACATGTGCGATTAAAATGTCCGATTCATATCAGATTTATTTCCACATGAAGCCTGAAAATGATCTGAGAATATCGGCATCCATGTGCTTTTTTTCCGTGCCACATGGGTTAAAAAAATCGAAATTGCGTCAAATGAACCGTGTAATGTAATGTAAATGCGGCCAAAGTGAGCTCCAAGCATTTTGGCCAAATGCATACCTTTGAGGGACTGGATCATCCTGGTCATTACACCTGCTGTTACTACTGTTCACTTGCGATCGGACCACCCGAGAGGATTTCTAACACCAGATGTGAATGCGCTCATCCTTGCATGGTGCTCGTCTACTGCGTTTCCATCTGTTGGAAACTCTTGCAGCTCGTATGCTTTAGCAATACCAAAAGCCATGAATATGTCATGAGCATTTGAACGCGTGAACTGCCAAACAGCTGCTTTTGCATTTGTTTCTCCATGCTGTCATCAAGATGAGAGACAAGAATGATGGCACACCTTCCTAGACCAACTTGTTTTCCAATAGAGAAAATCAGACTCGGATTCGCTACTGCTCAGAGATGATTGCAGGGACTTTTTGTGCTAATGGTCACAATACTTTGGCATTAATGCTGACAAGTTTACTTTTAGTCATTGAGGTAATAGCGTAATGTCATAATCTAGAATACGCACCCTCATGTCATTTCAAACCTGTAAGACTTTCTTCTGTGGAACACGAAGGGAGACGGCTTGCATTTTCAAGAACTGTTGAGTTTTTTTTTTTACTCTTTGTGAGATTTCAGGGTTACTTTAGGTTATTAAATTCTAGCTCGCCTCTCAAGCTAACAAATGACGTCTGTGACCACTTAAATTTAAAAGTAGAGTTTGATGTTTAATATGGCCACATAAGTTAAATGGTAGATTATTTAGTGTTGATTAAAATGTTTAAAGTGTTCGCAAAATATTTGTAACTCCAAAAGCCTTGTCATTGTTCACAAAGGGCATTTATGGACATATTGATAAGACATAAGAAGTCAAATCCACCCAACACACTTGTTTCCTACTAATGATAAACCTTTGCCACATATCCTCCAACAACTGGTGTCTTTTTTAAACTGGGTATGCAGAAACACCCTAACCACACGCATTTCAGTTTACAGGAATACTAATAATCGGTTTTCAGTCAAATTAGCAATCATTTAATCAATTTAAGCTGTAATGTTAATACTTATGCTCTCATGATTACTGAACGCATTTGTGCTGAAATTGATCAATTGATTAATAGATCGATTAACCGTTAACATCCCTCGCAGGCAATAAACTTAATAATACCGAAACTTAATAATAAGAAACGCATGGCAGGTATAGATTTAGACTTACGCCCATTTTTATATCGTATTCATTCTTCGATCTTTATGCATTACGTTAGTTTCAATCCATGTAGCCAAATAATGTTGAATTTGTGTGTCAAAATGTGTTTTCTGTGGATTTCCGTCAAACGTTTTGAGAAAATCTTGGAAATATTCGGTTGTTAAAGTACTTATCTAAGTGATATTTTTGATATCTGGGAAAAGTATATTGGGTTACAACAATTTGTTCATGGAAAGCTATTGTACATCTACTGAATCCCTGTGTAATGGAAACAGATTGAAGAAAACTATCAATTGGCTGCAATTCCAACTGTTTATTATGCAAAAATGGCTCTGTTATTTAGCATATGCAGATTATAGCGATCACATGCCGTTGCTCCAGAGTGAGTATAGACCCGTATTATTCACCTGCTGTACAGATGACCTGCTTTTGTGTCTTCATCTGGACATTCCAGGTCATGTTCTCAATTAGAGAGTTGGGTAAGATGTGTCAGTGGGTAATTGTGTCACCCTCTTAATCGAGGCCACTGTGCACAACGTTTGTCATGTGAACTAAAAATGTGTGATCCTTTTCATTATTTTTGCAAAGTAAATGCATGGCAGGTAAAATGAATTTTATGTCAAAACAAATTTATGTAAAACTATACAGTTGCCATAAAACTACTCTCTAAAAATTGGTGGGTTAAAAACAACCCAAGTTGGGAGGAAAATGCACAAACTATTGTTTAAAAATGACTAATATGAAGTTTAAAAATTAGACACGCAATTACTAGAGGCAACAATAATAATCAAAAGGTGAACATTTATTAATTAGCAATTTAATAAATGTTTAATTATTATTCATTAAACTAAATGTTCATTTATTAAACAATAGTTGAGTTAAATAAAACTACCCAGCAAGTTGGGCAAACATTTTTTATATATATATATATATATATATATGTATATATATATATGTGTGTGTGTGTGTGTGTATATATATATATATATATATATATATATATATATATATATATATATATATATATGTATATGTATGTGTGTGTGTGTATATACACACACACACACATAATGAAATGATTAAAATTATATTAATTTTTATATTTTATTAAACCATTTTCTAGCTTGTATAAGAAAATGTCGGTAATGTGCTGCAAAAAAATGACCGAAATGGAAGAATGCACTGTTAAATAGTTTTTGTTTTTTACAAGTAGATAATTTATGTTAATATTAATGAAAATCTAAGTATTTTCATAATTTAACCAGTGTTATATTCAAATTGTAGCATGCATATTCTGAAATATTATTCAGTTTTTATCTTGGATCCCTGTGCCAGTAGGATAATGCAAGTAAAAAGTGGCACAGCTTACCCCACTGACTGCTTCCCCAACATAATATTTGGACATACTTTAAGCTTGCTTGCTTTCTGTTTCTCCAGCTCGATAAAACTATCGACATAGATGAGCGGCGTCTGATCCGGACAGCGATTCGGGAGCTTCGGCGCTGTGAGATTGAAGAAATGGAGGCAGCGCTAACCAGTAAGCGGTTCAGACGTGCCCACCAACACAGACATGAGGATAAAGAAAACCAGTGCTGGTATGAAGAATTATTAATTAATTAATGCAAAAATCTGTTTTATAAGGCACAATGAAAGGTTTTGCATTGCATTAAACCGTTTTGAATCTGAACTTGTTTGCTTGTATTTGCAGTCCTGATTTGACAGCTTCTTTAGACAAGCTATCAGGGAAGATTCAGGCTATTCATGACATTGAAGAACTTACTGGACTGGTAAGGCCATGTATAAAGACTTAAAACGTTTGTTGATGACGCTCTTGTGTTGTTCCTGTCAACATTCAATGAGTGAGATTGTGTTTTCTGGAGATGGTTGATAAGTGTTTTTGCTCTGCATGGAATGTACTTTAAGTTCTTTGTTAGTGTTAAACAAAAGGCTGCAATGAGCCCATTCCAAATGAAGTCCCATTGTTCTACATTAAAGTTAATTGTTGTGTGTATGTATAAAAGGTGCATTGTTCCTGATGCAATGAATGGAGATTGACTGAAGTGTAAATTCTGTTAATCTGTGAATGCTGCCAATGAACACAAGCGAATTGCATATAATTCTCGGGGTGTATTCAGTGAAATGTAAATAAACTCTTACTTTCATTAATGCCCCAATGAGTATGGAGGACCAGGAGTGCCACATAAAAATAAAACGAAGAATCAATTAATTAATTAATTTAATAATTCAAACATAAAAATGTATATAAGTAAATCACTTTTATATGGGCAAATAAATAGACATATTTAAAGTTGTTTATTTAATTCATATTTTAAAACGTAGATTAATAAAACAATAAATAGTACATTATTAAATCATTTTAAATGGCTTTTTAAATCACTTTTTCTCAGTTGCGTCTTCCCTCAACTCTTTTACATATAAAAAATGATAATCGAGAGGAGAATTTCCTTCGCGAAAATCAGCTAAAGCTAATAAATCCTCTACAAAACCTCTAAAAACACGTTCAGATTCGCCAAATTCTTTTTTAAAAATCCATTTAAATACGCATTTAAAATGATTTAATAATGTACTATTTATTGTTTTATTAATCTACGTTTTAAAAAATGAATTAAATAAACAACTTTAAATATGTCTGTTTATTTATACATTAAAAAAAGATTTTTAAATTTATTGTTTTATTGGTCTTTTAAACTGCATTTAAAAACAGGAATTATATAAACAACTTTAAATATGTCTGTTTATTTATACATTAAAAAAAGATTTTTACATTTATTGTTTTATTGGTCTTTTAAACTACATTTAAAAAGAGGAATTAAATAAACAACTTTAAATGTGTATGTTTATTTGCCCATATAAAAGTGATTTATTTATATACATTTTTATGTTTGAATTAAATTAATTAATTGATTCTTCGTTTTATTTTTATGTGGCACTCCTGGTCCTCCATGAATGAGATGCTGGGCGGTAAAGATGGCATATACCAGGGGTGTTGACTTAAAGTTTCAAGAGGTCTGGTCCCGGTGTTTCCTTCCCACTGGCGGTCCGGACAATACTTCTTTGGAATAGTTTTAAATATCCATCCGGGCAGCAGTAGTACTTTGTAACAGAAAAGAAAAAAAAAACCCATAAAGAGTCAAAATACTCAACAAAGATGAGTATATTATATGACACATAATATTGTTTTGCTGCTTACCGCATTTCTACTACTGTTGTTAAAATAACCACGTAATCTAATGCAGTTCACTTCAGAATTAAAATGTCCTGATAATTTACTCTCCTTCATGTCATCCAAGATGTTTATGTCTTTCTTTCTTCAGTGGAAAAGAAATGAAGGTTTTTGAGGAAAACATTCCAGGATTTTTCTCCATATAGTGGACTTCACTGGGGTTCAACAGGTCCAAATGTCAGTTTCAGTGCAGCTTCAAAGACTCGACATGATCCAGACGAGGAATAAGAGTCTGATCTAGAGAAACAATCAGTAATTTAAAAAAAAACAAAACACATATTTATATACTTTTAACCACAAATGCTCGTCTTGCACTGCTCTGTGATGCTCCACACATTACGTAATCATGTTGGAAAGGTCACGTGTGATGTTGGCGGAAGTCCTATGGTAGGGCGAGAAAGTCCATCTCATTTTCTCCTCCAACTTCAAAATCATCCGACATCGTCGTTTTATCTTTTTTGTATGGGTTGAGTTGAGTTAATCTTTGCACATTCGCTTTGTAAACACTGGATCGGTACTTCCGCCTACGTCATGTGACCTTTCCAGCGTGACTACGTAATGCGTGGAGCATCATAGAGCAATGCAAGGCGAGCATTTGTGGGTTTTTTTTAGAAAATGACTGGTCATTTTGCTAGATAAGACCCTTATTCCTCGTCTGGGATCATGTAGAGTTCTTTGAAGCTACCCGTTAGTAACCAGTGAAGTCCACTATATGGAGAAAAATCCCTAATTTCTGGAAAGAAAGACATCTTGGATGACATGTGGTGAGTAAATGTGAAGTGAACTGATCCTTTAATGTGGCGCTTTAGCGTCTTTAGTGGGAGAGAGAAGCAAACCTGGATTTTACCGAAGACCTGCACCAATTTGACGGAGCTGCACCGCTCTCTCCTGAAGAGGGCGCAAAAACCCCGCAATGAATAACTCAACCGCTGGATTGTTACGTCTGACACCAAAACTACCCAAACACTGGAAAAATAACCCAAAAGGCTCAAGCAAGGACTTGGGTCCCAAGATATTTGAGAGTGCACTTGTGCGGTCTGATGCAGTCGCATGCGTATGAATGGAAGTCAGTGGAGTGTAGGCACTTCCAGTGTAGACAGCTTCACTGATTATAATGGGATAATGGAGTATTTTCTTATCAACACATTATTGGAAGATGCACATGGCATTTATGTAGTTTTTCTTCCCTGTTCTGTGTGGTAAACAAAATGCAGAAAATATGGTAAATGTGTTGGAAGTGAGCTGAGAGTAGTTCACTTCATCCAAAGCAGTTGCATTGAGGAATCTGCATTGAATTGCATTTGCATTGAATTGTTTGAATTCTGTGGAAATGCTCCAACAGTTCTTGTGGTTCACATTCTGTGTGGGTCTAAATATCAGTCATGTCAACTTAACCACTGTTTTTGTGTCTCGCCCTCTGTTTTTCTTTCTTTCTTTCAAGTTGCGGAGCACCAGTGAGTATGAAGAGAGAAAACTCATTCGGGCAGCCATTCGCCGGCTGAGAGATGAGGAGATACGAGGTGAGATTGCATCTAAAGGGCTGGAAAAATATCTCTTTATACGTCTGCGTGCGTGTTTACATTCCCTCATTCTCATTCACAGGAGCATTAGAGAAGGTTCAGACCGCTGGCCAAAGAACAGAGCGACGACAAAATCCTCAAAGCAGCTTTGACCTACAGGTGAGTAAATGTGGCGCGGTGAATATCAGGAGCGGTAAATCTCAGGGATGAAGTTTGTGGATTAATGTGGAATGAGGAGAGGGAAATCTGTAGGCGCTCAACTGGAGATTGTTTTGGCCTTTTCGAAAGCTTAGGAATTCAATTAAAATGGGAGTCAGGGTTAGGGCTTTATATTGTTTTTCCAATGATTTTGCACATTTACTCACAGTATTAGTATGAAAAATGATGTATGGAATATAATGGTGTATCACTGTGCAATTTTGATTGCCGTTCAGGTAGTGCAACACTTCTTTATTGGCATCTCAAGCTCAGATAAATGCACCTTTATTATAAGTTTGTTTAAAGAGGAGCTGTTAGGTTTTTTTCCCACATGTGTATAATGTTGCTGTTTGAGCATGAAAAAGGTCTAGCGGGAGTTTTTCTCAGTGTCACTGTTTCTGAAACGCCTCCATTATAGTCTTGAGTTTTCTAACAGGAACAAACACATCACAATATTCCTCATTTAAATAATTCATATGTAAATAAAGGGGCAGGGCCTAGTTGAGTTAGTTCGTTAACTTTTCCCAAACCAGCTGGAAGCGCGTGACCAATCACAACACGCTGTTCCAGCCGACCAATAAGAGCACAGTGTGCTTTTCCGAAGGAGGGGCTTCATAGAGACAGGAACTAAAGGGAGCGTTACTGACTGACTGGAAAGTGAGGAGCTGCAACATTGTCAAAAAAAAATGTTTTTTTTTTTTTTTTTAACAATCAAGCATGAAAACCTATTCTAGTAGAGCCCAAAAACAAAATCTGTATTTAAAAAAAGGCATTATGTGGCCTTGTTAATGCAAAACGGTTTCTAAAATGTGGTTTGACTCTAGAATCATTAGTTGATTTAAATAGTTAATGAAGATTGTATTTATTTTGCGTGCAATACAATCTTCATTAACTATTTAATCAACTAATGATAACATATAATAGTAGTAGTAGTAGTAGTACTATAACTATATATATATATATATATATATATTTAATTTTTTTTCTTAATATGCAAATAGGTGTACTGAATATGTAAGTTGATTAAATAGTTAATTAAGATTGTATTTATTTTGCGTGCGTATATTATTTTTATATATATATATATATATATATATATATATATATATATATTTAATTTTTTTTCTTAATATGCAAATAGGTGTACTGAATATGTAAGTTGATTAAATAGTTAATTAAGATTGTATTTATTTTGCGTGCGTATATTATTTTTATATATATATATATATATATATATATATATATTTAATTTTTTTTCTTAATATGCAAATAGGTGTACTGAATATGTAAGTTGATTAAATAGTTAATTAAGATTGTATTTATTTTGCGTGCGTATATTATTTATATATATATATATATATATATATATATATATATATTTAATTTTTTTTCTTAATATGCAAATAGGTGTACTGAATATGTAAGTTGATTAAATAGTTAATTAAGATTGTATTTATTTTGCGTGCGTATATTATTTATTTATTTATATATATATATATATATATATATATATATATATATATATATATATATTATATATATATATAGCAGTAGTATAACTATTTTATTTATATATATTTAATTTTTTTTCTCAATATGCAAATTGCAAATAGGTGTACTGAATATGAAGGTAACCTATCCTTTTTTTTTGCTTTCACTTTCTTTTCATTCCAACTTCCCATATGACACACACACACATACCTTTGTCCTCCAATGACTTTAATGTGTCAACAACACAGATCTCTCCGCCGACTGAAATGTAGAGAATGTTAAAAATGTGCTACTGCTTTCACCTTAATCTTCCCTCGTCCCTCTCTGCGCCTCCTTGTCAAATTTGTTTATTTAATTTCTCTATCCTCAAGTTACTCTTCTTTTTCCACTGCTCTTTATCAGGCATTATCTCAGTGAGACTTTCTTTCTCCTCCTGGAGGCGTTGGAGTAAACCTCACCTGTGTGTCAGTTTATAATATTACCCACATCCAGCTTGTAGAATTCCTTGCACTTTTACTGAAAGTAACAGGTAACCAAATGTGACGTGTTTTCAGCAATGGGAAAGAAAGAGTTTGCACATCTGTATAAGAAGATCCTGTCTTTTATTGAGTATCATATCATCTTATATCTGCACAAGCAGCTTTTCATTGAGGGGAAAAAAACCCTATGGCAATATGCCACAAAGGATATGTAACCGTGAGTTTGCCGTCAACATCTGAAATTTAATGCGAAACTTCCCACCCATCGACTTTCAGTTGCTGCTCAGTACAATGGCAACACACAGTGTTTCTTGGTGGACATAATATGCTGTCTGCAAGATTATTTTTACTCAGAGAACAAAATTAGCCTTTAATCCAATGTTCTTGTTGGACAAGACCCTGTTATTTTTGCATCGGTTGTTCTCACAGTTCTAAAAGCTTTGCTTTATTTAGTGTGCATGAGTTTAGAACTAATAAAGCTTGAAAGCTCGAAATAACCCAGTAAGTGAATCGGTGATAGATGATGGACTTCAAGATGTTAACAGTGGTTCAAGATAAACATGCACGCTTTCAGAAGTTTGGGGGTTTTATTCAACTAGGATGTTTCGAATTGAATAAAAGTGACAGTAAAGACTTTTAGAAAGATTTATATTTTAAATAAATGCTGTTCTTTTGAACTCTCTATTCATCAAAGAATCCTGAAAAAGTGTTTTCCACAAAAACGTTTGATGGTTAGTAATTGATAGTGACTGAGCATCATATCAGAATGATTTCTGAAGGATCATGTGACACTGAAAATTCAGCTTTGATCAAAGGAATAAATGACATTTTACAATATATTCAAATAGAAAACGGCTATTTTAAATTGGAATAATATTTCACAATATTACTGTTTTACTGCGTTTTTGATCAAATAAGTGCACCCCTGGTAAGTAGAATTTTCGCAGAGTTTAGCGGCTTAAAATGATCTGATCGAGAATTATTAAAGGGTTGTAATATACATTTTCGTTACTATCGTTACAGGCGTGACGCAAATGACATCAATGACGAGATTTCACGTGCTTCGCTAATTTATTTGCATTCATTGAACTCGTTTATTCAATTTCCCGGCGGCCCGAATTTTGAGTATTTTCATAATTGAAATAGATTAAAAATAACAGTAAAAATGCAGATTTAATGACTTTCATTGCCAACTTTCATATTTAACAGCGGACATACAGATTATATTTAGCTTATGACCGATAAAAACAGCTCTTGTACCTTCTTCACATTTACATCTGCTTTGTATACACTATTTTACTTTTGTCCCCGTCCGAGTATGAATGCTTTTCCATTGTGTTGTCTGAGTGATTCCCTTGTGCAGAATTCTTGCCTTTTGAGCGTTTTCCTTGTGTGACGTGATGTCTGTGTGTTTGTGCGTTCACGTTTTGTGTTATATCTCTTTTCCTGTGTTCAAAGATTGGCTTTGGGAATCATGTGACTCCAGTGGGGAAGCTGTTTTTCACTTGGATACAGGTTCAGGAGTTTCAGCTTTGATACAGTATTATGAACTTTGGATTTAGTATTAGATGTAGACTGTTTATTAAGCTCTGAAGTTGTTCTAAATACGTATGATTATTTTGGCAGTTTTAGATCGACTCATGAACGTGCAAAGTTTGAAACCGAGGGGTCCACGGCTGAGGTTTATCTGTTGACCTGCAATATAATGAGAGGCAAGAGACTTGAGTTAACCAGGAAGGGTGGGAAGTGAGAAGGAAGAGAGTGGGAGTGGTCAGGAAGAAGGGGGAGTGGTCAGTGTGATTGTGTGTGTGCGTGTGTGCCGGTAGCCGGAGCTCAGTGACTGAGACCTGCTTTTTATGTGCTGTACACACGTGTGGATTGAGAGCTTCATACAGAAACTCCAGAAGAAGGTAAAGTGCTCTTTCATGAAGGGTTGTATCTTGTTATTATAAATATTGTGCCGTTGTGTCATCATTTCCATTTATAATATGGATTAAATGGCATACGTTTTTACTTTCAGTTAATTCACAGTGTTCATTGCTCGAATGTTAATGCATTTACATTAGTTTTACTACTGGAAAACTTTCACGTCCACATTTTAATATACTTATAATAACACAAGTTTGGGGTTGGTAAGATTTTTTTTGCAATATTTTCTTTGAAAGGAGTCTCTTCTGCTCACCAAAGCAAATCAAAGACACAGGAAAATAGTGATACATTATTACAATATAAAATGACTATTATCTATTGTAATATGTTTCAATATATAGTGTGACGTAAAGCTGAATTTTCAGCATCGTTACTCCAGACTTGTGTCACGTGATCCTTCAGAAATCATTTTAATAAGCTGAATTGAGTGTTGATTATTATTTAACACCATTTGTTGAATTTTTTTTAAAAATAGAATTGTCTTTACGGTCACGTTTTGGTCAACTTAATGCATCCTTTTGGAGTAGAAAACATGATAAATGAATTGACCCCATTTGAAAAATAACGTCTGCAATCGAAAACAACAACTTTTAGTGCTAAAATATTAAAATAAATCCAAAAAATGCCAATTGAAATTGTTTGAGAGAGACAGAGAGGCAGTAAAGCTCCCAGTCTTTGTTGGATATTCGGTTAATATGGAGTATGATCTCTTCATCTCTCATTTTAACGTGCGTGTCTGTGTCGGAGCCAAAATGACAGGCCCTGCTACTGTATTTCACTCATCATGAGTTAAGTGTGTGTGGTTCACCAGACTTATCCAGACGCTCATGGAAAATGACACCGACCGCTCCACACACACTAGATCTTATGAGCTTTGTGCACTCAAAATGAGGCAGTTGAGAAGATGTGAAGCTTTATGTGGCCTTTTGGGGGGAAAATGTTTTTCGTGCAAGTCCATTTGGCTCATACTTTACTGTGGTCGTGTTCATCAGAAACTGCTGGAGAATGTTTGCTAGATTAAACCCGTCGGTTCAACCACATAAAGTCAGCGTTCACTCAAAAATAAAAATCAGTCGTACGTTTTCTCACCCTCGTGTCGCTTGGAACCACATACGACACGACTGACTTTCGCCCGTGGAGGGAAGCGGCTTTTTCCATGATAAAATTAAACGGGGACCAGGGCTTCTTAAAGGATTAAAAAATGTCAATCAATGTTTAAAAGCCACGTGACTTATAAGGAACAGGCTCAAATTTAAGAGCGCTTCAGTTCGCGGAATCTTTATTTTTGGCTGAAATGTCTCTTTAACGGCAACCTCGATCTGAACTTCAGTAAAAGCCGTTTCTCATCTTGTAATTATAGTGTAGAAATATGGATGTGACTGCTGCTGAGCGTCCGTTTGCTTTATATCTGCTCTTTACAGACTGAAAAATGTTTTGCCAGTGAAATCTTTGCAGGTTTACTGTGGGACAACATGGTCACGTTAGTCGCCGGTTTAAATCAGCCCGGCTTTCAAGATTTCAGCTGGTGTGAAACAAAAACACACTCGAACACATGACCTCGTGTAATGCCTGATTATTTCTGTTTGTGTTGGGCTGCTGATTAACTGCGGTTTGGTGTTTATCGTACCATATAACTGTTAATCCTTTTCCAGCAGGTAGACAATCGCAGTTAAGCCAAGAAGACTTAAAGTCCACAGCGTTAAGATAACACTAAACATCTCAGTCGTTTCAGCCTTCTTTACAACTTGCAGACAAGCTCGAACGCTTCACCTGTTTGAGAGAATTTTATATTTATTTATTTATTATATATTCTATAATTCTGCACTTGAGCGATGAACATTAAAGCGTGTTGTTTCTTTGTCAGCTTTCAGTGCATTATTGCAAAACAAATGTTTTTGATCACCTGTCTAATAAAACACACATAACAAATGAATGCATTTCCATGGTTTCTACAGAAATATAACTCTGAGACCGAGGGTAATGCAGGTGTGGTGTCATTGATAGGCGATGCACGGACATGGGCCGTGTCCTGGTTAAAATGACTTATTTCTCTGGATTTAAACATTCTGGTGTACTTGCATTATCCCAAATGTGTCCAAGTCAACAAAATATATAAGATACATTGTTCTAGTGGTCTGAAAAACTTACATATTACCTTTTAAAACTCACCAAAATGACACATTTAAACATTTGTTCCTGTGAAAATAGTTTCTTCATGCCTTAAAATAGCTTGGATGTAACTCAGTCACCTTTGCTTTGTTTAGTATACTTGTATCTATGAATATGCAAATTAGCCCCGCCTCCACTCACTCGCACCAGCTTAGAATACCTGATCCGATTGGTCAGCTTTACTGTAGTAAATGCTGTACAGTGGTGAATACTGGTCTAATTCAGCCAAGAAGAGTGAATTATACAGGACGATGTATCAGTATCGCTCTCTATGTTGGACACAACAGTAATTAATATGACTTGACTTTTGCTTGATCACGGTATCAAACAAAGTGTTGCTAATGTTACACAAACCATGTGCATCCTTACAAATGCTTTGAACATCAGTGGAGAAAGGCATATTGTTCATCATAACTTGGTAATATACATTATGGACATAATTCAGCTGCTATATTGCTAAATGTACCCGATTTTATATATCAACAGAAAAATATACCAGGATAATCTGGCTTCTCTTGAGACTCCCCTGCTTTGTAGAATAGTTAATGATATGCTAAAGCCCGCCCACACATTCACATGATTGGTTACACAACATTTTTGTGACGTAAGAAACACCAGCGATTTCAAACCGTGTTTTTTTTTTTTGCTAAACTGCAGATTAAAGGAAGAAATACTGGTTCTGACTGATGAATTTGCACATGGTTTGTCTTAAAGCATATTAAAAACACATTTAAAGGGTTAGTTCGTCCAAAAATTACAATTCTGACCATCATGTCGTTCTACAGCCGTAAGATCTTCGTTCATCATCAGAACACAAATTAAGATATTTTTGATGAAATCCGATGGTTCAGTGAGTCTCTATTGATTCTCTAGCAAGATAATGAACACGTTCAGATGAACAGAAAGACACTAAAACATATTTAAATCAGTTCAACCTTTAAAATACTTTTTGCGCTCTAAAAAATCAAAATAACGACTTCATTCAACAATATCTAGCGATGGGTGATTTCAAAACACTGATTCATGAAGCTTTACGAATCTTTTGTTTCGAATCAGTTGTTCGGAGCGCCAAAGTCACGTGATTTCAGTAAACGAGTGATTCACAGTTTCAATTGTTCTCGTGACTTTGGCAGTTTGATACGCGAACCGAACCACTGATTCGAAACAAAAGATTCGTAAAGCTTCATGAATCAGTGTTTTGAAATCACCATCACTAGATATTGTTGAAAAGTTGTTATTTTGTGTTTTTGCCGCACAAAAAGTATTCTCGTCGCTTTATAATGTAAAGGTTGAACCACTGTAGTCACACGACCTGTTTTAAATATGTTTGAGTGTCTTTCTGGGCATCTGAAAGTGTTCTGAAAGAGACTCTCTGAACCAATCAAAAATATCTTCATTTGTGTTCTGAAGATGAACGAAGGACTTAATGATAATTAATGACAGAAATTTCATTTTTGGCTGAACTAACCCTTTAAAAACTTCATTTTCACCATATAGGGGTCTTTTAAAGGTAAATAAGAATGCATAATCCATAGCAACTAACAAAAGAAACATTAGTTGCTTTCCAAATGATGCACTATACACTTATGCGCTGCGTATTCTGTCTTTCAACGTCTCCGTCTGAACTACATAATTAAAGCTGTGACAGTTGAGTGCACGAAGTGTACAATTTCCACACCGTTCAAACTGAACGTTGCATATTAATCATGAAAGGTGCTAGTCATTCAGTTGTTCTGTCTTGCTTTATAGAGTCCCAAATCGGTCTGTATGCACTTCTGATGGTTGAGTTTCTATTGAACTGGAATTTTGTGTTTTGGCCACATTTATCATTATCTACAGTCAGTATGATTTAGATTCATTGAATAGGGTTTCAGAGGAAGAGAATTGAACTTTCTTGATTTGTCTATTTTTTGCAGGGCGGACAGGATAACATCAAGGCAGAAGCGCTCATCAGCCAATCAGAGAGAGTTGAGAACCACCGAGAAGGCAAGTTAAATCGCACCATCACTTCATCATCTGAGAAAAGACTTTAATCTTGCAAAAAAAGTCTGGAAATGTTCCACACCAAAGTAGATTATGGCAAATGAGGCGTTCAGCACCCGTAGAGATGTAAAGCTCATTTATGTCTGGCGAACAGACTTTCACCCCCCCCCCCCCCCACCACCACCACCAGGTCAACCCCTATATTTAGACACGACGTCTGTTGAAGTCAAACTCCTTTCCTGTGACCCTGACATTTGTGGTGTTAGTGGTCCTTACTCAGCTGCTCAACCCAGTAATTTTGGCCGTGGTGAGAGCAGGGCCAAGAGAAGACGGCCTTAATGAGTGCAGAAATTAGACATTTTGGGAAGCCACTGTTTGTTATTCAGATGGAGACAAAGGAAGTTTGGGGTTGGGACAGGACAGGGAAGAGCATTGTGGAGAATGAGGGAGGGGGCATGCTTTTGTCTTCCAAGTATTTTGAAGTTTGGGTCAGAGATGTAAACACGTTTTGAGTTGAAGACGTTTAGAAATCGGATAAAGGGAGACCGTGTTCTATAATCTTTGTTCAACTTTTTTTCTCCTTTATCCTAAAAGAATTTCTTGCCTGTCATTTCCGTTGCAAAATAGTACTGTGGTGGTGTCAGGCGATAATACCATGGTACTTCACTAAAAGTTGGTTAAATTGGTTTTAATCTGCCTAATATTAAATTGTTAAAGGAATGTCACACCGTATTTATTTCTGGGAATTATTTATTTGTGGGCGAAGGAGATAAAAAGTTGAAATTGAGATGGAAAAAGTCAGAGTTATAAAAAAAAAAAAATCAGCATTAAGACGCCATTTATTCAAGTCCGATTGAGAAAGTAATGATAAAGTCAGACAATCATAATAATGGCACAAGTCGAAATGATGAAGCACTAAATCATAATTATGAGACTATTTGTAAATGAGAGAAAATGTCAATCGGCAAAGTTGAAATTGAGACAAATTGAAATTATGACAGACAATTATGAGTAGAAATTGAGATGAAAAAGTCATGATTAGTCGAAATTGAGATACTAACCCAAAATTGTGAAATATTCAGCCAAAAATATGAGATAAAAAGACGATCAGCCAAAATTGACGTCATGTCATTGTATAAGCAAAGTGACATAACTTTTCACTTTTTATGTCATAATTATGATTTAACAATTTTCAATTCAATCCCATTTTTGTTTGAGTTATTCAATTTACATGAAAACATGATGAAAGACTTCATCTAGTACTTAATACAAATATAAATAGTATTTTTGTCATTTTATTTGGAGAGTATATTTCATTTTTAGGTTAAATGTTTCTGCAGTGCATCTGGAATACCTGTTTTCCACACCAGCTGAATCAAATCTGTTTATCCAGAGAGATGATTGAGGGACTTTGTTGGGTTTGACACGCACTATTTTATAGCCTAGCATTTGTCTGAGAGTGTGGAGAGGCTTTCTTTGTGCTGAAGCAGAAGAATGCGTCTGGGGTTTGGATCTCTGAACTTCATTGCCTGCCACATCTCTTGTGGTAAACAAAGCAGACAAGATGGTAATCAAATTAAGCACTCGACTGGGCCAGAGCCTCAAGACCTCACAGTTACACGTCTAAGATGTGTCATTTAAATTCACTTACTCTTAATTGAGTGAAGGGGCGTGAGTTTCTGTTTTTTTACTCTATATACGACCAGGGCTGGGTGGGTCACTTTTAAAATGCATTTCACTACAGATTACAAAATACATGCTTTAAAAAGTCATTTGTAACGTATTTCGTTACATTACTCAAGTTTAGTGACTTAATCTAAATACTTTAGAATACTTTGGAATACTAATAAGTGTGGAACAAACACAAAAAAGGTCATTGCAATATATATATAAAGTTGCAGTTGCGAGTTATAAAGTCAGAATTATGAGATATAAACTCACAATTGCAAGAAAAAAAGTCAGTATTGCAACTTCATATCTCCCAATTCTGTCTTTATAACTTGCAATTTGAGTTTAAATCACAATTCTGAGAAAAAGAAGTCAGAATTGTGAAACGCAAACTCACAATTTTGAGGGGAAAAACAAATTGTGAGAAAAAGTTGCCGTGACGAGTGAATTATAAAATGACTCACAAATCATGAAAACAGTGGAAAACATGAAACTGAACTCGTCTTTTTCAGACGGTCAGAGTCAGAGAATCACCAATCGCTGTTTAAATGACATTAAAACTCAAAGTAATCACTTTGGTCATCTAAAACACTTTTCAGATGGAACTGTAATCTGATTACCACCCATTTCAAATGAAACACAGTGACTCAAATTTTGTATTTTAAATACGTAACTAAGTTACTTGTGTTTCGTTACTCCCCAACCCTGTATACGGCTTTAACTAGTTGCAATCTATTATCTTTTCTCTTTGCATTGCAACAGTTTTTAAAATGAAATGTAACATTTGACATTCTCGGCAGCATCTTGCCATTAAAAATGTATCACAAATCTTTAATTTAAGAAAAAAATATTGTAAAGGTCTTTTAAGGAGTATATCCTGACTCTGTAAGCAATGAAAATAACACAAATAAGTCGTAGACTAAGCAGCCCATGAGCGCAGACTTTGCTCTGCTCCTTCAGAGATCTGAGAATGGTGGAAACTGAACGATACTTCCTGACCAGATGTGAAAAGTATCAGACTGCTTTCCTACAAATTACAGGGATCTGCTGAGAAACGCCGTTACCTTTAAAAGAGCATTAGCTCTCTCTCATTACCGTCTCAAGCATTATCAGTCAGATGAGCATTAAAAATATATATAAAAATGTCTCGGGTTTGTTTTCAATAACAGCTTAAAGTTAGCATAAATTAGCCCGTTTTGGTTATATCCTCAAATTTACATAATGTAAAGTTGTCACATATACTGATGGTAGGCTCTAGGCTGACGCTAATGTCACTTCCTGTGCCCACCATGTATTCTCTGTCTGGATATATCTGTCCTTGATCCCCCAAACAGCCTTTGCCCTGAGTGTGCACATACTCAGGAAATGTGAAAGGAAATGTCCTATCTCCACCCAGCATGCACAGCTCATTACAATAACCATCTGACATTCCTTTGGCTTCGTTCTGCTCGTTTTGTCTGTGCCTGGCTGCATATATTTGCTTTTATATGTGGAGAATGCATAGGAATGAATGGCATTTCACCATAAATGCTAATGCAAATCTCCTGAAAGAAATTCAGTATGCAGTATGTAGTGAAGCTCGAGCTTTCGCAAAACTAAACGTTGCTGATTGTCCCGATATTTCTTAAACTAACAAGATGTTTAATGCTTTTGTTTTCAGCTTGCGTCCTATGGTTGTGTATTCGCCTGTAAATGTTAGAAATTCCCATTTCGCATAACAGCAAGCGAATCTGTGCTTAACTTCTCGGATTTCAATGAACGAGTGGCGTTGTGCATATTCGCATCAAATAGAATGGGAGAGCAGTACTTCTAAACTTGGTACTAAAGTTTAAATATTTTGCATCCGAAAGTGTAAGTGTAATCTCTTCCCACAATTACAACAGCACTATAAACTGCAGTGTGTGTTGCAGCGAGATCGACCGACTCTATTTAAAGACAGACATGGTTTCGATATACCAGTGTTTATTACAAAAAAAAGTTTGTTTTTCACCTGCTGTACCAAAAACATACCGAACAAAGACTTCAAAACTGAGATATACGTACTGAACTGTCACACCTATTAAATACTGAAAAAGGTAATATTACAAATTTTTGGTTGAGTCTATAATATTCAGAGACTGATAACCATTGAACCAAGATAGAAAACTTCATTTAAAACATACTCTACCGTTCAAATGGTATGATTTTTATTTTAAAGTTGTTCTTCTGCTCACCACTTTTATTTGATCAAAAATCAATCAAATATTATTACTGTGAATATCTTATAAACTATAATATATTTCAGTGATTAAAGCTGAATTTTCAGCATCATTCCTCCAGTCTTCAGTGTCACATGACCCTTCAGAAATCATTCTGATATGATGATTTGCTGCTCAAGAAGCATTTCCGATTATTATCAGTGTTGAAAACAGTTGTGCTGCTTCATATTTATGTGGAAACCATGATATGATTTCTTTTAAAGATTTAAGAAGTTTAAAAATCATAAATCCTTTGAGCAAAATTAGTGAAGACATTTAAAATATTACAATTTAATGCATCTGTGCTGAATAAAAGCATTCATTTCTTATAAACAAAACACTCACTGATCCCAGACTTTTTAATGGCGGTGTACATTGTGAATGCAAAGCTCTCCAGGTTCACTTCACCAATTCACTTGAATAATTCAAAATCATATTTGCTATAATTTTGTGGTTGATGAGAGTGAGTAACATTTTGTATTCAACTCTCTGAAAACAAAACCGGGTTCACAACCCGTCAAAATACGTTCGTTTCTGTATATAATGGAGTGTAAACCATATAAAATGGCATCTTGGTAAGATATAAGATTTAGCAAAATATTACTTTACATTTTGTATCATTAGATAGTCAAGTAAGTTGAAACCCAATACTTATATTTAAAAGTGTAACTTCTCGTCACCATCGCGCAGTCGATTCTTTCGAGGACGCATTTGAAGGAGCCTTCGAATTGGGACAGCCACCTTTGTGCTTCAAATGCGGCCTTCGAAGGATGCAGCCTCTGATCTAGTCGCAGCTGAAGTCGAGTCCACTTTGAAGATCAAAAATGGTGTTCTCCTTTCAGTCCATTTAAACTGCTTTTAGGTCGGGATTTTAAAGAAGACTCAGTTGTGACCTCAAAGATCCTGTTGTAGTGTACTTACAGTTGTGCATCTCTCTTCTGCTGTAGGCTCGAACCCTGACATGGTTTTAGTACTAGATCCTTTGGTCAGAGAGAAAGTCTCTTGCCCTCTGACCCAACGGATTCAATGTGATCATGGCTCGCCGTCCTCAGAAGTCATTCCTTCATACCGGGAGCGTTCAGACTCCGGAGAGTCGAGCGACAGCCACGGCTCTCATCAGAGAACGAGGCTGAATTCCAGCGCTTCGGACCGCAGTCACGAATCCCTGTCTGCTGCGGAAGATCATCTGAGGGACCAAAGATCGCCGTCAGGACCAGCTGGGGAGGAAGTGAGTGCTGGTGTGAATTCAGAGGCTCCGCAGATGGAGCGAGAACTGAAGAAACTTGACAATGGCGTGGAGGCGACTCACTTTAGGAGCACAGCAAGTTCACAAGAGTTCACACTGAACACGAGCAGTCAAATGCCTGAAGACGTCTCCAGACAGAAGGTGAGAAGTGAAAGGTGTCTGATGGGAACTCTTGCTTTGGTAGTTCCACCAGGAGGTACTATTTGCCTCTGTTTGGGACTGTCCTGTTTTATTTCTGAACATTGAGGAAAAAATGGGTAACACTTCATTGTCCTTGACACACGTTACATGTACAGTAGTTACTGTAGAAATAACTAGAAATGATAAAACTATAAAAACTCTAAACCTAATCCTATAGGGTCATTCCGTGTCATCTCAACCAGAGGTCAATTTTGTTAATATTTTTTCTGTAGAAAGACAAACATAAATGGAGATGAAGGCTAAAATATTCAATAATTACGGCGTAATCGACTATTTTGTAGAGGAGGTAACTTTTTTTCACCTGAGATTTAGAGCCAAATTTGAAAGATGGGAGGATCATTGTTTTATTTTTCACAGAGATTGGTAGGTCTGTTTGTAAAAACTGTTGACGTTAGCAATATTTGTTACATTATATGCCAACAGTGACTGTTCACTTGAATTTTCCTTTTGGTATCTGCATTTCTGGTTCAGCCCCAGAGATGTGGAGATCTTTATGCAGCTTCATGAGTAAATTTGTTAATTGTTCATATTTTCAAAAGGTCAACAACCAAATGTGGGTCACTTATTTTTGGACCCTTGTAAATTGGCTCAAAATCTCCCCCTCTACATTACTCCGTAAATATACATCTGTGACATTTAATATTTTGGCCTTCATCACTATTTGTTTGTCTTTCTATAGAAAAAATATGAACAAAATCAAAAATTTGAGCCGGGGAAGTTTCTGAAATTTGGGTGATTTGACCCAGAATGACCCTATATGAAGTACATGATGTTATTACTCCGTAATTTAATGTACAATTACACTGTAACATGGACACCTTAAAATAAAGTCTAACTCAACAATTTTCACTCGGAAATTGCTTGTAATTTTTACAGAAATTACAAATAAATGGCAAGTAATTCATTGAATTAAACGTGAGATTTTGAAGTAGAAAACCTGAAATGGTGCTTTCTTGTAAAACAAACTCCGTTAATCGGTTTCATTTATAACTTAAGTCCGAAGAATCATTTTTTTATAGTCCAGTTAGTGTAATCCAGCGTCACATGATCCTTCAGAAATCATTCATTATTATATATATTGTTATATATAATATATATATATTATATATAATATTTTATATATATATATATTTATATATATATATATATATATATATATATATTATATTATATAATCATCATTAATATGATGATTTGCTGCTCAAGGTGCATTTCTGATTATTATCAATATTGAAAACGGTTGTGCTGCTTCATATTTTTGCCAATATTTTATCCCATGTTTCATGTTATGCTCTGAGAAGTTGATTTTGAATGAATTTTCCTCAGGTTACATCAGGTAGAGACGCTCTCTTGACTTCTCTTCCTAACGGCAAGGATACAGGTGAGCAGTTCTGCATGCCCTCATAAAAATGCACCACAGCAGAAGGTTTTCTAATAATAGATTCATCCTGTGTCCTAGAATTAGTTAATAATTGCTTTATTATTTATAATTAGACTTTCAATTCAAATATAACTTGCATATATTGCATACCTGGCAGTGTAGTTGCCCAGCAGCAAGTTGATGTCCTTCTGCTTTTGTTTGAAGTTTCGAGATGTCGCCCTCTCTCATTCAGCGGGCCGTGTCCCAAGATCTTTACTCTTCTTTATGACCTAATAGGGCCATTACCACATTCACAGGCTCAGGGGCCCAGACCGGTGTGATGCTTTAATCAGTCTTTCCTGTCTCCCCCTCCCCCCCTTGTGAAGAAACCAAAACATCCTGCATGATCCGTAGGGATGAAAAATCCCAAATGAGATGGAAATACACACTTGTTTATTCTAGGCACAATGAAATTAAATGGATGGCAAGTGAAGATTTTGATTAATGGGAGAGTTGATGAAACCTAGAGTGTGTTGATCAGTGTTTATGTGACTAAAAGCCTGAATTAAATCTGTTCGTCATATTAAGTGATCATGTCTCTTCTGAAGACTTGTATAAATCTTCTTTTGGTTGAATGGACTTTCAGTGGCGGGACAAAAAATCTCTCTGGTTGCGTTAAAGAAATTTTCATTTGTTTTAAGAAGAATGAACGATTTATGGTTTGGAATGCTGGAGTTGTTTGATAGAATTTTCATTTTTGGTCGAACTAGCCCTTTAATTGTCTTACTTCCTTGCTTGAACCAGGAAAAAAAGTATTGTCACTCCTCTAGAGTTTCAGAAGAGATCTCAAGGAGGTCTCAGTCTGATCGGTACCAAAGTACAGAGATTTAATAATTAACAGTTCTCATCAAATTCTCCCAAGACCAAGATGATCTGAACTCTGTTATATAGCTCTTGGTGTCAAAACTTCTTGCAATTTTATTTTATTATAATTTTTTTAATCTTTTCAGATTTTAAAAACATTAAAATCTTACCATATTTTACGTCCCTTAATCCTACTCAATACCTAAACTTAACAACTACCTTTCGAACTCGTAATAAGCAATGATTAGGAGTTTACTGAAGCAAAAATGGTAGGCATTGATTTGCGGCGGAAGAGTAACTTCGAGCGTGGAATCTGAGGATGGAGCAAATCAAAACGCCGGTCATGAATTAAAAGAACAATAATTTTTAAAGAGAAATGATTTCGACATAAGAGAAGAGGAGCTTCAGTTTGTTGCACAGCTGTATTTGGTTGAATTGTGAGAGGCGTCTTCGCTTACGCTACGCTTACGGTTATTGAATTGGCGGTGTGCATATGGTCATCCACCGGAAACTAGTTATTTGAATATATAGTTTTAAATATGGATATTTTTCTTACAAAAACGCATCGCTTCACTTCCGAGGGCCTTTATTGACCCCTGTATGTTTGTTTGTTTTTATATAATGGATGGACGAATTTTTTTGGGCTTCAAAATCTGCCCTCCTCTTCACTACCATTTTAAAGCTTGGAAGAGCCAAGATATTTCTAAATATATCTCAAATTGTGTGAAAAGAAGATGGCTAATTTTCACTTTTGGTTGCACTGTCCCTTTAAGGCTTGGTTAAGGGGTCCAGGTATATGCAGGTAATTTTAACATGTATGTACACAATACATGCATTGTATCAAATGGTTGTTAGTACATAGTTGTTTAAGACACTTAAGTATGACGTAATTTTTTATTATTTTTTTCCAGATTTGAAAAACAAAGCCTCATTCTCTGAGCCCTTCATTCGCGCAAACTCTGTTCGTGACAGGATGCGCAAGTTCGCCGAACCTGTTACGAATGTACCTAGAAGTGGCCACAGTTCTTCTCATTCTACAAACACAGTGTCAGCAGAGAGGTCCCGGGACACCCCGTCCTGCTCTTCCTCCATCCCAGAGAAAGAGAGGAATGCCACTGAGAACATGCTAGCCCAGCCCAAGCTTTCCTCCAGCCAATCACACGCCGCAGTGGGCGGCTCACACGGTCACACTGAAAATGTCAGGCGTGCGTGTAGCGGTTCAGAAGAAGTGCAGACTCCTGAGGGAGAAGCCTCTTCAGGGACCCACGATACCTGGGGTGAACCCGAGTCCAACATGAAGACCTTCCTGAGCATCGAGATCAAAGATGGACGAAACCCAACTTCACATTCTTCATTGTCATCGACCTCTACAGCTGTAAATATGACCCCTCGAATCATCACATCTGTTACTCCAAAGAGAACAGGTAAGCAAATGATGATGCTCTCTGAACTATTCGGAAAACAAACACTCGTGTACACAGTTGTGCGTTCTGGGTCCAAAACTATAGTGGGTGAATTGGCGGGATTCAATAAACTAAAAAAATGTATACATTGATTATAGTAAATGTCACTTTGGTTAAAAAAACGAAGGAAAAACTCTGGTAAATAGGGTTTGAAATTTAGCGATTCCGATACTGCTTGAGTTTTTCGACTCCTATATTGGAAAAAAAATGGTCAAACATTTAAATATCAAAATTATTTTTTCTGTGTCTTTTTGAAACAAAAATCAGCAAATAAGTTAAGAAAAGATAGTTCAAGAATAACTCACTTATAAAGTAGACTAATATAAATTTGAAACGTTATTAAAGACAAGTATACAGTTCATAATACAATAAGAACAAATACGCAAATTGGCACCAATAGCACAAATACATACATACAACCGAACAACGTTCAGAAAATGAAATCAAATTTGAAATTAGTTGTTTTTTTCTTTCTCAGCTGTTAACATTCACATAACCGACTGTGTTTACGAAGATGTTTTGACATAATTTGTGTGTATTTGTCCGCTCGAGCCCAAGATGAACTCCATTCAGTATTTCCAGACTGTATGAGAGGCGGCTTTCTGTGTGCAGTGCACGAGTACTGAATTGAGTTCTCTTTCATGTCTTGAGTGGTTTAAAACCACATTATAATTTTTTTTTAAAGAGATACTTGAAGAGTATTAAATTGATCAAATGTGCCAGTAAAGACATTCCATAATGTTACAGAAGATTTCTATTTCAAATAAACGTTGTTGTTTTGAAAGTTACATTAAGCAAATAATTCTTTGTTTCCACAACTGTTTTCAACGTAAAAGGTTCTTTTTTAAAAGAAATCATAAAAAGGATTTATGATTTTTAAACTTCTTAAATCCTTGAAAGAAAAAAGATAATAATCGGAAATGCTTCTTGGGCATCAAATCATCATATCAGAATGATTTCTGAAGGGTCATGTGACACTGAAGACTGGAGGAATGATGCTGAAAATTCAGCTTTGATCACTGGAATACATTATATTTGAATAGAAAACAGTTTAAATTGTAATAATATTTTACAATATTACTGCCGAGAGAATATGGGTGACTAAACGGTTGACTTCCATAGTATGGGGGGAAAAAAGTACGGACATCAGCTGACAGAATTGTCATTTTTGGGTGAACTATTACCTTTAAAGCATTCTAGACCTGAGAAACAAAGGTCTTATTTCCTACAAATTGGTTATTGTGTAATCTCTTGTGTTGAATTGCGTATTGCTAATGGGGAGTTAATTTAATTTGCTATGGGACATTTTGTCCTATTAATGATCATAATAGCTGCTGTATGTGCTCTGAAAGATCTAACTTTTTAGTTTTGTGCTGGAATTCTGTATGGAAATGTAGATTATGGTTCATTAGGATTGAATTTCAAATGATGATTTGTAAAAGAATTGCTTATGAATTCTGGAGTTTTGCCTAGGCTGGTTAAATCACAGGCCTAGAAAGCTGGAATGGGGAAAATGGAAAGCTAGTAATGCCTAAAGGACGATCCAGGTTATTTGGAAAGCAACAGTACTATGCGTTTCACAGATGTTTTTATGAGGAATGGCGAGTGGGTTGATGGGACGAACCGGAGTGCAAGCTGTGCATATTCTCAGTTTGGCAGCCATGTTGGAAATTTCACCCTAAAATGAAATAGTTCGATACATTCCTTCTCCGTGATTCAAGTAATGTATGAGTAAGCCTATTTAGTGGCTTTTCATATAAACTTTAAAAGAATCTATTTTGTGGTTCTTTTAAGTGGGGGTGGATGTGACTTTAGTGTACTTATGAACGTATTTAAAGGGATAGTTCCCCAAAAATCTAAATTCTTTCACTCATATCATTTGAAACCCTTGTAGTCAGTAGAATGTCTGTTGGCGAGCATCAAAATAAAGTATTGGCAGATATTAAACGGTCTACTGATACTCTGACGGCTTGACATGTAGTTGCAAAGTTAGTGGAATGTCTAAAATGCACCGTCGAAATAGTGTTACCTAACATTTCACAAAATGTTTATTAACATTAAATGAAAGTAAATGGTGCTCAGCGGTTCTTCTTGTATGAATATTAGACCGTCTTTCAATTTAAAGCTTCTTCGTGTCATCCGAGCAAAATATTTTCCAGTAGTTCTCAACCCTGTTATTTTTGTGAGTTTTTTTTCCCGAAGTGTCCTTGACTGTACTTTGAATTTTAAGATCTGACCTTTTCTAAGTACTGCCTAGTATGGTTTATTCTAGCTTCCACTTCTTGTCAATTGAACCGACGGTGCACGCTCTTGACTTCCAAACATTTGGATGTTTTGCAGCCGTTTTCCGATTTATGAATTACAATAAGGTCTCATTATTAGTTAATGCGTTAAGTTAACTAACATGAGTGATCAATAGCTATGTCCTCCTGTTGTTATGCAAATGTTGGGATGTTGAATAAAAAACGCTGCAAAGATGTGCATAAATTCTGAAAATGTGCATAAAAAGTTTATCTGATAAGGCGTAAACTATGATAGAAATGCATTTACAGAGTAAATTCCTCCTTGTGCATCAAAAAAAGTCATGTGATTTTGTGGAATGGAACGGCTTAACTAACACACCAATCTCGTTGCGCTGCACCTAAAATGTTGTTTTGGTCATTCTGAATCAAAGTGCTTCGGTATAATTACCTTCCAGAACTGTCTTGCACGACTGCGTTCCCAAAACATCCATCCATCTCCGTGCCCTGAAGCGCAAGTTATTCATTATTGACTTCTCTTTCTGCAGAAACGTCCATTTTCCCTAGTGATATTTGGCACCAGTTTATCAGCAATTGATGGTTTTGTTCTCTTCGACTAACTGAATGGAAACGGGGATTTATTCGCAAATGTTTTATACTAGATTTCAATTTTGCGCATAAGTTAAAGCCACGACTTTGGATGCAAACATAGCTACTGAGCAATATATTTTAGTTTATTATTTTAAGGTGTCTTTGTTACACTGTAATTATACATTTAAATACTGAGTAATATTAAGTAACTATATGCACTTACTGTAGGTTTTGGTTTAGGGTTGGTTGCATGTAATTATGCATCATTTGTAGTTGTTACTACATGTAACATGTAACAATGACCCTGTAAAATAAAGTGTTACCTATATTTTTTTACAGTTTTTATTAACCTTTGTTAATGTTAGTTCAGCATCACAGCACATTAATGTTAACAGTAATAATCATAAATGTATTCATAAATGTTGAGAGTGTTCACAAATTCACATTTATCTTTATTTTCACATGGATTGAAACGGATTTCGCGATGCACTTTTTATTATGGTGGGTCATGTGGGCAATATTTAGTTTTTAAGCTTTTTTTTTTTTTTTCACTTAAGCATTTCATTTGTAAAGTATCATCAAAAATAGACACTTCCACATAATTATGTCACACGCATCGCGGATATTAAACCATTTTTAGTGTTATCCAGCTAGATCTTATGTACTTTTACGTGTGTGTGTGTATATATAGTCAAGTCATCTTTATTTATATAGCACTTTTTACAATGCAAATTGTGGCAAAGCAGCTTTACATTAATAATAATTTTGGCTGCATAGCAGATTACAAAGAAAATGGTGTCATTGTGCAGCTTATTCTATATATTATTGATTCATTCCGTTGCAAAGATCAATAGTTATTAGTGTAGTTAATTTATGCATATCAGCACTGGAGAAAACAGTGACGTAATCGTCCGGCTCGGCTCAGTTCACATACAACGGCGCCAATGCAGGCGTATCAAAAACACTGCTGAATATCAAGCAAGTGTCCCCAACTTAAGCAAGACAAAGGACCAAAACTCCAACAAAATGGAGAATATATACACCATAGCTACACCATATATACCATCACAATGTAATAAAAGAACCGTTATATTCTGGTTTAACTGGCATGTCTGCCTAAGGACCCCTGTCATATAATCATAATTCACATTGCACTTCATCCTCTTTCGCCTGCCTGATGCATAAACACAATCACAATCCTTCTTATTTCATCATATCTCTCTCTCTCTCTCTGTCTGTCTCTTCTCAGTATCATCAACAGACCTTATTTGTCATCGTGCCACAGCTCTGTCAGATCTTCCTTTTTTGGAAGTGCTTTGCTCATCCTTGACTCAAAAAGGTCTCGCAGACAGTGAAAATGTACTTGAAAGCCTCGGGATATTTAATGCTATAGAGCTGCAGTAAAAGAGTGTTTACCATCTCACCGAACCACATGCCATATTGTGTAATCGTTCATTCACTGATGGAAGACGCTGTAAACCGAGCAGACCGCTTTATTTAAGAACAATGTCCACTCTTTGGTTTCATCAGCGGTGGGTTCTTGGCCAAAGAGGTTTTTATTGGGAATTTATTGACGCAAACCAGATCTCTTGGGATAAAACACCAAGGTTTCAATGAACAGTATGAAGCTCTGATGAAAAGGCAACACGCTTTACTTTACTTGCGTTCAAAAGTCAACCAATTGTCTCGATTTGGTCTTTCCAATCTAATATCGTACATGGAGTTGCATTCAAAAAATATGATTTTTTTACTAAATATTTCAGAAAGAAGTCTGCATTTATTTGACGCATGTATCATTACTCCAGTCTTCAGTGTCACATGATCCTTCAGAAATCATTCTAATGTGATGATTTGCTTTATCATTGTTGAAAACAGTTCATATTTTTGTGGAAAGTCTGATCTTACTGACCCCGGACTTTTGAACGGTAGTGCATAATTTTTAAATGCCTTCAATTTCTTGAAATAGTTTGAGACAAACACGTGGAAACGCTTTTTAAAATGCTTCCGCAGTAATCATGAACAATTTGAAAAGTAATGGAAATTCATCGGTCAAAAAGGGCGGGAATTCGGGAATTAGTGTGCATGAATACCCACTATGTTTTTCAAATTGTGAAGCGGAGCAAATAGAGTGAGACTGGATCCCACAATGCAATGCGACTGTAACACTCAATTTCATGTGATATCAAGAACAATTGTTTAAACATCCGTTTTTTTTTTTTTTAGCATATTATTCGATCTGACTGACAAGATCAAATCACACAAAATTGGATAAAAATTTAAACAATTATTTCCTAAGATGATGATTGATCATTGCTAATGTAATTTAATATTTTTTTATTATTATTTTATTATTATATATTATTATTTTTTATTTTATTTGTTATTATAGGGGGTAGTCGTGGCCTAATGGAGAGGGAGTCGGGCTTGCAACCTGAAGGTTGCAGGTTCGATTCCCACGCCGGTGGGGATTGTGAATGAACAGCGCTCTCTCCACCTTCAATACCTTGAGCAAGGCTTTTTTTTTTGGATAAAAGCGTCTGCCAAATGAACAAATGTAAATTTTAGTACATCAAGATAAATTAAAAATTTTCCTTTTGAAACTAGCTGAAATAAAACAAAATGTATTTCAAGTAACCAAAACGGTAGGCACTAATGCTCAAGCGGTGCGCTTGTATCCCATGCCGAGCAAAGCCCGAGAACGCAGAGGGCGCTGAGCAGTGTTTACATTAGCAGTAATGTGACCATGCTAATTTATGAGCCCGATGTGGTGCCATTGTGGCAGCTTGCATAACAGACTCAAGGCTCCACTTCACCCTCCATCCACTCTGACCGAGGCTCTATTTAACATCTAAACACTGCTGTGTAAATATTTCTTGGGGTGGCATGATGTTTTCAAATCGTACACCATCATTAGACATTTTTAAGAAGCTCAGTCTCATCTAAATCTTCATTGTTCTCATTTTGCTGTTTTCCCTTGTTCTCTCAGAGCTGACTCTTGGTTTAAGAGCGACACCGTTCAAAGTGAGCAGCTCAAGTCTCTCATCTGGATCCTCTGTTAAGGTATTTAACATAAAACAAAACTGTGTTTGCATGCAGAAAGCCTCTACTCACCATTTGCCTTGGTCCACTTTTAATATTAGTTTTTCATGATAATCTCTCTGATCCTTACAATTAATCAGTCTCTTTTTTTTGCTGCTGCTCCTTTATGGCCTTTACGTAAATGGTGTCTTTGCACATTAAATGAGTAATTGTTGTGCTTAGCTGTGCATCTCTGATCTACACCGTCTCAGTGTAAATTTTGACACGTGAAATTGTCTCATCACTCACTAATGAAGCAGTTGACAAGCGTGAACTGTTCACAAAAGCCTCCAGGACCAAAGACGACGATTCCTCTGTTTGTGTGAAAGAAAGCCTACAATGATGAACGTCATGCATACTTTCACAGATTAAAGTTGAATCAGAATTCAAAATGTGTTCTTAATGCATGTTACTCATCTTTTTGTGAGCGTTTCATCCATTTATGTATATATTAGTCATCAAAACTGTAGAGAGCATTAGAAAAACATTCATGTTCATACCTCCAAAATACATTTTTTGTTCATTTTCGCTCCCCACTTCTGTTTCTGCGGCTCTAACTGTCATTTTTGATTGACGATTGGTGGTTTACTGGAGTGAGAACCGCATTGAACAACCAAATTCAGACCTGATAGTGACAACTATATTACCGTTCAAATGTTTAGCATCTGTACACATTTTTTAAAGTCTCTTATACTAATTAAGGCTGCATTTATTTGATCCAAGATACTAGAAAAAGTATTCTTTTTGAATATATTTTCAAATGTAATTTATTCCTGTGATCAAAGCTGAATTTCAGCATCATTACTCCAGTCCTTCAGAAATCATTATAATTTTCTAATCAAGAAACATTTGATTATTTTTGCTGCTTCATATTTTTGAGGAAATCGTGATTTCTGTTTTCCAGGATTCTTAAAAGTTCAAAAGAACAACTGTAACGCAGTTCTTAAGTACGGGAAGGAGGAGGCGGGAACCGGCGAACATTCAACATACTTTAATCAAATAAATAAACAAACAATAAAACGAAAGTAATAGTTCCCACAGAAACATAATAAAACACAACATAAAGTCCAGGCCTGGTCCTCTCTCGTCCTTCACTGTCGTCGCTCCTCTTTTCTGCTTCCGGAGCTCCTCCGTGAGAGACACGAGACCGGTGTAGCGCGCAGCTGACGCTCATTATCACTCGCGTCATTATCTCCCTGCTCGTCACAACAACCTTTATTTGAAATGTAAATCTTTTGTTATTACAGACACTTTTGATCAATTTAATGCATCCTTGCTGAATGAAAGTATTAATTTCTTTAAAAGGAAGTAGTGACTCAAAACTTTGAGTGGTAGTGTTTGTGTCTGCACTCATGTCACTCATCTGTCTGTCTGCCCTGTGGTCTCTGGGATCTCACACACTACTGTTAGTGTTGCCAGATCTCCTGAGAAAAATAAGCCCAAAGGAAGTGACTTGCCTCACCAAAATAAGACCTAATACGGGACTGTATTCTTTAAATAAGCATAAAACAGCATGACTGTCCATAAATAAGTGTCTTAATGAAAAACTAAGCTTATAAAAAGCAGACATGGCAACACTGAAAGAGAGCACGCTCTTTACAAGCAGCCTCTTTTACGAGTATGAACGAAACACAGCGCCTCTGTCAACAGTGGTTTACTTTAAATTGTCTGACTCAGTACGTCTCTAATCACGAAGATAAATTTGGTCAAAAATCACAAAAAAGTTGCCATTCGTGTTTCCAGTTCACAGCTGCACGATGCCAAAACGGTTGATTGACATCAAAGCAATTTTCGGAGTAACTCTAATTTAGTCTTGCATTTTCTCTCGAAAATTTGCTGTGTGTGTGTGTGTGTGTGTGTGTGTGTGTGTGTGTGTGTGTGAGAGAGAGCGTTACAGTCAACCTCGGTCTCACCTAATAGCCTATACTGCACCGTTTAGGAGGCCAGAGTGTTTTAAACCCTTAAAGGGCTGACTTCAGCAAACTTGTAGAGAATTAAGTATAACAGCTTTTGTAAAAAAAAAGTAAACTTTACCACGCTTTTAAAAAGAGTTTGGATTATGGTAATAATATACTTCAAAAGAAAACACTTAAGTTAAAGGGTCACCCTCGTGTCGTTGCACACCCGGTAGACCTTCATTCATCTTCAGAACACAGATTAAGATATTTTTGATGAAATCGAGAGGTATATGACTTCTAAAGTCCAGAAAGATGTTATGAAGCGACAGGAATGAACAAAAATAACTACTTTATTCAACAATATCCTCTCTTCCGTGTCATTCTCATACGCTGTTCAGGTTCTTCGTCAGAACGCCGTCTCATTATCTCCTCCGTTATTAGCTCTAAAATGACATTTTGGAATAAGCAATGGAGGCTTGGGATGAGATGCATAAGAAATTAGTCCTACATACAAGTGTTTTAAGGACAACAACCTGGCAAATGTCGTTAAATAAAACAAACTACGTAGGGGTGGGACACAATATTGATAGGGCAATATATCGATGTCCTTCTCAATGCGATAATTGATATGCTGGCACTAAATATAGATATTTTAATTAATAAAATAAGCCGCTCTAAATAGATTTCCCTGCTCCCAGTGTCGGTACTTCATGGTTCCTCGAGGTGGCGCTCAACACATGAATGAGGGAAACGTGAACATAATTTAACTAGCCTAAGAAAAGGAGGTTTTAACGGGATGGCGGAGAGCAGAGCGAGTAAAACAATAGAGGCCACGTTTAAGTCCAAAGTCTGGAAAACCTGCACTTTTCACCGGCATTTTGTTTTCAAAGTTAGACAATAATAATAATAATAATACATTTTATTTATAAAGCACTTTACATTTTTTAAAAAAAATCTCAAAGTGCTACAAAAGAGGCCAAAAAAAAAAAAAAATTAAATTAAACAGTTAAAGCAATTAAGAGTTAAGTTAAAATCAATGGCCAATTAAAATTAACACATTTAAACACAAAGAAATTTAAACATTGAAAAACTTTTTTTTTTTTTTTTTTAAAAGACAAAAACAAAACAACAGTTACCACACCTCAAACATTGTTCATATAAACTGAGTAATTGACTAAAAAATGCAATGGCCATCATCAGCTATTCCATATGATTTATTTACATGTGCTTTAGTATGTTTGTCAACACATTAGACTGCTAATACTCTCATTCATTTGCAAATACGTATCGACTGACTCTCATTAGAGTTGGTTGAAATGTTGCAAAGTTATTTATAGTTAGAAGAATGACTAAAGTGGATTATTGAAATGGTGTTACCTGCCTTTTATTTCATTAGTACTATATTATCTATAAGTAGTTTTGTTTTAAATATACTTTTAAGAGATTTGAAGGACACTACTAGTGCACATTCAATATAATTAAGCTCTTTTTCACAAGGGAGGAAAAGATGCGCTTGATTTAAGGATTTGTTATACATGAGAACAAGTAAACAAGCAGATGCTCTTTTTTTTTGCTGGTAATTCTCTTTGCGTCTCTAACGCATGTGGGCCAGTGTGGTAATCTCGTTAAAGGATAAGTACTGACGGTTCATTAGCAGGTTGACGAGGCTTTTCCTCACAAATGAGGCATTAATATCTCTGTGTGAAAGCGTCGGAGAAGAAAGAGAAAGCCTTGAGAGAGGACACAGACAGCAGGGATCATGATTTGAAGGCAATACTTGAATACGGAAATCTGGTACAGAGGTAAATATGAGTAGAGTTTGAGGAAAAGAATGCGTACTAGCATTCACCGTTGAGCTTTATTACAAATACAGTGACAACTTCGATGACCGATGTCTAGCTCTGATGAAGTTAACAGCTGATCGTAAAGGATGCATTTGGGTGGTTGTAAAATGGATGTTGTTTCTCCTTTGCTTCTCTGTTCCTTTTTTAAAGGAAGTTTGTTAATGGTGATTGGAGGTGTAGGTTGTACTAGATGTAGGTCATAATATTTAGCACTGGTGCAGCGTTTGGAGAGGCTTGGAAAATCGTCTAAAACGGTCCAAACCACACTGACTAAAGTTTTCAGTGTGAAAGCAAAAATGTTGCTCAAGGTGACCAAAATCACTGCCGATAAATCCGGGAAGGGGATTTCGGACCGGTGGTGTGTGTGTGTGTGTGTGTACTTGTTTTCCTTACATTGTGGGGACCAAATGTCCCCACAACGCAAGTAAAACCAGTAAATCTTGACATTGTGGGGACCTTTTTTTGCCCCATTTTGTATATATACATTTTTATATATAGTATAAAAACCATTACGCCTATGGAATGTCCCCATAAAACGCATAAACACAACGTGTGTGTGTGTGAGTGTGTGGGTATTCCCTACGTTATGGGGACCAAATGTCCCCACAGGTATAGTAATACTAGTAAATTTTGATCTTGTGGGGACATTTGTTTGTCCCCCATGAGGAAACAAGCTTATAAATCATACAGAATGATGTTTTTTGAAAATCTAAAATAGCAGAACATTTTGTGTGATGGGTAGGTTTAGGGGTAGAGGTAGTGTAGAGGGACAGAATGTACAGTTTGTACAGTATAAACACCATTACGCCTATGGAATGTCCCCATAAAACATGAAAACACAACGTGTGTGTGTGGAGTTATTCAGCAGGACATGACTGAAATAAAACCAAGCGACCACCAAAATATCTTCTAGTTTGATTTTAATTGTTTTTTTGTATGAGTTTTATTAGGCCTTTCAACATTAATGTCGCTGGAGTAGTCGGTCTTTGTGTTATTTCAGCTTCTTTATATGCTACTGCCATGATTTAGGCCACATCGACACGAAGCCAGAGCTTTCCCTATCTTTTTTTTTTTTTCCCCTCGTCGTTTCGAGAAATATCTGCGTACACACGAAAAACGATCCGGTATACATGCCAGATGAGTATGTGGCGCTGTAATTCTGCCAGAGAGATACACTAAAAATGGAGAATAAGACTGTAAGGTTGCGCATAAACCTTGCACGCTGTATACAAACTTTAGTAAAGCTTAGAAATAAAGCTTTATTTTAGTGAAGCTAATAGGCTCAGTAGCTTCTGCCGCATGAACACAAGCATGCATTGCAAACCCCTCCATGTTGTGATTGTAGTTTTTGGCGTATGCCTACCAACAAAATGGCATTGACATAGAAACCAATGCAGATATTCCAGAAAATGAAAGTTTTCCAGAAAAAAAACCCCATTTTCGATTGCCCCCTAGTGGCTGACTGCAGTATAGGTGATAAACCCCGCCCTCTCTTTGTCATCAAATAAGACGCGAGCCAAACTAAAAAATCTAATTTTTCCGAAAGATCATTTCTGTGATTTTAGGTAGTTCACATCATGCTGATGTATGTTCAAGTGTTTGTTTTTCCCAGTAAGTCTGGTTTTAAGCAAAAAACAAACTTTTTTTTTTTTTAGTTACTTGATGCTAAAAAAAACCGTCATGATTGACAGCTGTGTTAGCGGGACCTTGACACGCGCAGACTCGGCCTTCAAATGACAGAAATTGCACATGTTTAGTCTTCAGAGACACGCCATCCATCTTTTTTTTTAAAGTCTATGACTGAAACTGTCTTTAGGAATCTAATGATGCCATTTTTTAAATCATAAGTGTATTAAAATCATTGTTGTATTGATTAACTTTTAGTCAAGAGCGAAATAAAATTCATATCTAAAATCAAGTGAACATGCACATTTGAATACTTTGTTTGTGTAATTTGTACTATCCCGCTAGCTGTTAACCACTGACTATTTCTGGATGTCCACCACACAATGCCAACCTGTACTTTTCACTGCCCTTTCTTAGAAGGAAGAAGTGACTTTTGTGGTGGTGTTCCAAGCAAAACGGAGTTTTAAAACTTTCCCCAGGAAATACTGCATGTCTGTTTCTTCCGGCTGCGCATGCCTAAATTCTTCAAAAGCGGGCACTCGTTTACAGCTCGCAGTGGTATATTTAGATGCTCTGTTTTAAACTATGCTAGATATTTTTAGGTGCATGGCTGTCAGTAAGTCTCAGCAGAGCGCTTGAGGGTCAGGCATTGTTGCTCGAATGAGACCGGTCCGATAGGAATAGCTGTCTGAACCTCAAATATATGCTGACACAGTCATGCTAATAAATGATCTGTCATCTGGGTCAACAAGTTCAGAGGTGGTTTTGGCCACTCAAAGTTTCCAAATGACAGCTTTTTGGTTACACACCTGCTGCGATACGTCAAATCAAAGCCAAACTGGACGGTACCGCTTTGTAAATTGGGGTTTTCGATCATTTAACCCCACGGTAGTGATAAGTCTGCTCTTTTAAAGGATCATACGGATGCATTGTTTCTAAATAGTGATTTAGTTTGGCTTACTTCCAAACCCAATGTTGTTGTAATGTTTCTTTTTTTACATTTCTTTGCATCTTGCTTGGTTGGGACAGAGTGTCCAGCAGCAAGAAATGTCTGTCTACACTGTAAACTTAAATGTTGCAGAATGTTTCAGTCCTATGATAAAGCAACCTTAAAATCTTATTTTTTACAGTCCACTTGAAACTCTCATTCAGATCTGCCTACAACCAGCAGCCCTAGGAAAAAAATTGCTTTTTTGTTTCATTCATTTGTTTTCATTGTCAACGTCTAAACACTAACATACCGAAGTCATGGGTTCGATTACCAAGGAATGTGTGATGAAAGTAAAGTTTGAATTTGTTGTACCGGTAAGTCACTTCGTGAAAGCGTCTGCAAACACAGTAGGAATAACAGGAAGTAAACCTCCATTGTATGAATTCTCACTAGTTTTGGGAGAATTGATCACCAGCTGTGTAGAAACTAAACATTTATTGAAGCCTCTAACCAGGAGAAACGGTTGAAATAAAAGAGCAGATTGATTGAATTGGATCAAAAAGACAGACCTTAAATCTTTACTTATATATGATAGTGTTGATATTCACACTCCTTGACATTTTGTGAATAAATTAAAGTGTATATTGCTGAATGTTGTGCATGCCATATAAAATCAGTCATTATGAATAAATATATATATTTTTTTACATTACAAACAACTAATCATTTTGTGAGGAATACAGTAAGCGATTCATTTTGAAAAGGCAAATAGACACAAGAAGTTTCAGACGTTCCTTAGAGTAGCATAAGCTAGAGATTTTTGGTGAATCTTATCAGCATATTAAACTAGCGATCATTCATCATTAAGTATCGCATTTGAATGGATATGTGCTTCTACTGTAGAAGTTGGAATCGAGGATAAACTGAAATTCAACTTTTACTCATATTTGAAGGTTTCTATGGGATCATTGAGGGTAAAACGTCATTGTGCGACTACGCGGTACTATTTTACGACCTACTAACTACGTTCTGCCTTAAGAACAAATGGTGCGACTGAATAAAGTCAGTCAAGTAGTTAGTAAGTGTGAACTTTACATTTCAATTTAAGTAAGTTCCATTGCAACTCTACCCTGTTGATGTAGTACATTCATTACTAAGATTTAAGGTTTTTCAGACACCGTTACAAAAAAGCTAATAAACCGCTTGTTCCTTAGTCTTGCTGCTATGTGCATGTAGTCACATTGTTCAGCGTTGCCCTGCAGACTTTGTTCCCCGCTAGTGAAAGGTGTGAAGGACAAGAGCTCTAAAAAAAGAGAGCCAGGGGCTTATGGGTGATTGCCTACTGGAATAATGGCCACTGTTGATAAATAGATGACTGTGGCACCTGAGTTAGCGGGGGCTCCGGGGCCTCCAGCTGCCATGGCGACAGAATTCCAAGGCTCGCCATTGGCTGACACGTTGGACAGCTGATGGGGGTTTGGAGTGAGGCATAAAGGGCTGTGATTTGTCTCAACTGTAGGACTAAGTTAGTGTATTTTGTGTAGTCTGCAACTATCACAAGGCGATTTGCTCAGATTGTTCTAGTTTTTCAGATTATTTGGCTGTTAACCTTACCATGCCTGGTGTCAGCTTGGACCCCACGCCAAATCTAGGAGACGACGTCGGTCTCCCGCTCCATCCGGATCAAGATTGTGCCGAGTCGGGCCTGGAGGACGTGATCGGAGACCTTTTGCTTCAGTCGGTTGCAGACGACGAAGACGGAAAAGCCAGCGATGAGCGTTTTTATGAGCTGGAACTCAATCTTCAACGAGCCGTGCAAGAGATACACGGCGATCTGAAGGTTTTCGGCAAAAGTGTCGAGGCACGTCTAGAGGAAGCAACGGCCCAGGTTACGCCTGTTGCCGAGGCCGTCGCCGCCTTACAGCAGGAGAATGCAAGTTTGAGGATTCTGCAAGAGAAGCTTGCGAGGCAAGTTATGGCGCTTTGTGATGCCCTTGGACTGCCTGAACCGAAACTGATTGAAGAGCAAGACCTCGTTCCAGCAAATAGCAATCCATCTGATGTTGAAGTGAACCCAGTGCAACACCCTCCTGCCTTTGCTGCGGTTTGCCACACATCACCTGTATCGTCTCCAACCGCCAGTGTCTCACGGAGCAATAGCATGGTAGTATAAGTGTGTCATAGTTTTGCTGAGGTAAACAATCACCACTGCTATCGTTTTGCGATAACGTGGGCCAAAAACAGACTTGCCATATCTAGAGAGCTACTTGGGATGGGCTTTTTTGATTTTGGGCTATTGTAGCAAACGAATTGAAGCGGTAGTATTTTGCACGGTGACTGATGGAAAATGGTTTTTCCTTCATGAATCTGCTGTCATCATTTGGATGGTTTTTGTTTTGGAAGCATCATTTTTCCACACTGTGTTATAAGTCATATGCACTTATGGTGAATAATGTGGACTGGAAAGTCTGCCAAGGAAACTATGCAAATGTAGGGGTTCAAGTTAAAGCTTTAAGATACTTAGGATTTTCTTTCATCGAAGCTCTTTCTTCAAAAATAGACACACATGAGGCTTCGTTGGAAAGGAGTGTAAACTTCCCATAAAGTCCCATCTAGTATCAATTTTGTGTGCATTAAAATATGCTTCAAATAGATTTTATGGCTTAGCACAGTACATTTGAAAAAGTAATGAATCATGTGGCTCATTGCTGTCTGATTAATCGAAAGTCTTAGTGTTAGAGTTTGCTTCCAGGAAGAGATTTGATTCAGTCAGATCAGATTTTCCAGGGATCTTTTGATTTAGGGCGAGTTACGCTCTAGATAAAGTACAAGCAGTTCAGTTGGAGGGAAGAAGGTGGTAATAATTTAATTTTGCGTGCATATGCTGAAGTGAACGTTAGATTTGAAGAATGTAGTTAGGTTTGTTTACTGCTTGGGATACGCTTTAGCTGGTCAAAAGTGGGCTGAAACCCTTCTGAATTTGTTAGTGTGAAGCAAAGCCTTGCTAAGTAGGGATTAGTAAGAGGTAAAAAGATGGTAACTCGCTGTGGCATAAGATTTGCAGTAATTATACGAGTCTATTTCTGTACGTGTCTGGTGCAGGTCTTTGTTATGTGTTTGGTTTAGGATGATGTGCATCGCTGCGAGTGGATGGCAATCCGGGAATGGCACTTTTGCATTATATGGCAATGATTTTTTTTTTTCTAAAGGCCTGCCAAAGTTAGCACATTACCTTATGAGATTAATTAAATGCCGTTAAATACATTTAAAGGGCTAGTTCACCCAAAACCTGCTCACGCTCAAGCCATTCTAGGTGTGTATGATTTTCTTCTTTTAACAAAAAACAATCTGAGTCGCATAAAAAATATTTTGGCTTGTTATAATGGGAGTGAATAGTAACCAAGATTTTGAAGCCCAAAAAAAAAAACCCCATCCATCCATTATAAAATAATTCATATGGGGTTCTGATGCGAAACGGTGCGTTTTTGTAAGAACTTTATAAACTAGAATCACTTCCATACGCGAGTCGAAGAATGAACTTTGATATGACTCACAAACGTATGGACAAAAGTGGAAGAAGATGGAGCGAAACAAAATGCCATAAGTTTAAAATGAGAATTTTTTTAAAGAGAAATGTTGGAGGAGCTTGAGTTTGTTGCATCTACTCTCACCTTGGCTTACACTACTCCTACATCCTACATCAAATCCCAGATTTCGACTCTCTCCTGAACTCGCGGACGGAAATTACTGGAAGCTAGTGAGTTATAAAATGGGTATCGTCCTCACAAAAACCCACCGCGTCGCTTCAGAAGGCCTTTATTAACCCCCCTGGAACCATATGGATTACTTTTATGATGGATGGATGTGCTTTTTTGGGATTCAAAATCTCAGTTACTATTCACTCCCATCATAAAGCTGGGAAGACCTCCAGCTTGTGTTGGGCTGAAAGAAGAAAGTCATATACTCCTAGGATAGCTTGAGGGTGAGTAAATTGGGATGATTTTCATTTTTGGGTGCATTAACCCTTTAATGCCCTTAACGTATTAACCTGATTTGGTGTAACGTTTTGCAGATCATAAATTTGCCCTTTGCCCATACCTTGCATACCTAAATTTCCATTCTCTCAAAGTGTTAATGCTCTAAAGCCTCTCCATAACTATCCGTCCGTCCCGGCATGAACATCCACGGTGCTGCTGAAGGACAGATCAGTAAAGAACGGAGTGTGACACGGATGAGAGCGGCAGGCTAAGGCTCTCGGGGACGTTCACAGAAATCATAGAGCTCTCATTCCTGTCTAAATGTCAGCGAGCTTCCACGGCTTTTGTGTAAACACAGCTGTAGTCCTAGATCAGATTCAGAAACATTCTCTCCCTTCCACCAGCCCCTTTTTCCATCTCCCCTTTCTGCTGTGATGGTTTCACTCACTCTCTGCTCTTTCTTGCCCATCTCTCCATCACTCTGCTCTCTTTGCCAGTTTTATTTTTGGACGGGTATTTTTATGGTCCCTGCTCTTAAATCTCCATGTCAATTGTGTTGCTGTCGATTATAACCTGCTTTAGAGATTAGCTTTTCAGAGTTATAAATGTCATCACTGTGTTTTAGTGTCGTAGTATCAGATCTTAATAGGCATCTGTCAAGTCTGTCAGCATTTTAAAGTTATTCATCCCATACTCTTTTTCAATATAATGCATTTTAACACAATCATGCATCTTTGTATATTGTGGTGACAACTTTTTCAACGTTCAGCTTGAATTTCGTTTAAATAAGTAGCTTGACTCTCAATGTGAAAAATAAACAGCCGCTGTGGTTTCCAGGACAATCCGCGGTGAATCCACAATCCTACAAGTTGTAGCTCTTAGATGACTTGTTCTTTGTCATCAATCCCATTTTTGTACCCTTTATATTGTATCAGGTATACAGGTGTCATGTTGCCGTCTCTCTGTCCCTCCACACACACAGATGGAGACGGAGCCCATTTCTCCCGTGGGTGAATCTGTGAGCGAGATGGCTCGTGAAGTCCCCGTCCTTCCGAATGGCTCATCCATGACCTCCGTCAAAAGTGAGGCACAAAGTGAGAAGCTGACCTCGGAGAAGCTGCAGGACATTGAGGACGAAGAGATCCTGGACAAAATGGTACTTCATTTCTCCCACTGACTTTTTGAACAGTCATGCATGTAATCTCTTAATTATCTAAATCCCGACATGTGCCCAAACATCAGACTTTTCCACCTGTGACATCCAATCCTATCTAAATTAATATTTTTTTGAGAATTCCTTACTCCTGCTTTAAATAAAGTCAACCAATACTTAAACCTCTTTATACAAAAAAAAAAAACTGATCGATATTTAAAGGTGTAGCTCACCCAAAAATGAAAATTTCCTGATTATTTACGAACCCCTTGGTCACTTAAGATGTATATGACTTTCTTTCTTCAGCCGAAGAGAAATTTAAAGTTTTTGAGGAAAACATTCTAGGATTTTTCTCCATGTAATGCAATTGAACGGGGCTCACCGTAATCTGTTTTTGACGGTCCGAAATCCATATTTAGGCAGCTTTAATGTAATCCACATGACTCCAGCTGACGAATAAGGGTCTTTTCTTGTGAAACCTTCAGAAAAAAATAAAAACGTGTTTATACTTTAAATAATGCTTGCCTTGGTCCAGCTCTGCGATGCACGTCCGCGAGATGGTTTAGTTCACAACTTCTCGAGTGACGTATGCACATTCGGAAGGTAGTGTCTAAAATCTGGAGGATCACTTGTATCATCTTTTAGGTATTATCTTATATTGCCCAGCCCTAAAATTTGCTCTGTTACGTGACATAACAGAAAGCTGTGCCCCCAAAAAGACCGTCGTTCATCGTCACTTCGTCCCCCACTAGTTCAACGGCAGCTATATTCGCTATATCAGCATCAAGTGAACAACGAAAAAAATGAAGTGAAGACGCTGACGGTGAGACGTAATTAAAGCACGCGACAAAACATTATTCGCCAACATTTTTCATCCAATCATTAATATGTCCCGTTTTGTTAATATGTCCCGTTAATTTATTCATGAATTGTTATTGTTTATTTTTAAGAATAGAAGAAAAAAAAAAAAGAATGTGTGATAAAAACACCTGTAAATTTTTTTAAAAAACAAAATAAAAACAAAACAACACAAAAACAATACAAAATATAAAGAAAAAAAAAAAAAAAATAAAATATAAAAAAACAAAAAAACAACATATAAAAAAAATACAAACAAAATAAAAAAATATAAATATAAATAATATATATATATATATTATATATTTATATATATCAAAAATAAATTACACGCAACAATGTTCTAAATTAATAAAAATATAAAAAAAAAAAAAAAAGTTTTTGTTTTGTTATTTTTCCGCGTTGCCGTCCCCCGTATCCGTATTCTTTATTTTATATTTCGCGCGCTCGATCATCTTATTCGCGTTGGGATTTTGAGTAACGGCGCTTTAACGTTAGCGTACATCAAATGTAAGTCAAAATCAGAGAGGATTGTGGGTAAAAAGTAGTGAACGAAAGAGGGGATGCAGTCGTTCACTCAGAGAAATTCGGACAGCGCTACAAATAGCCGACACCCGTATATAGTGCACTATATAGTGATAGGGAGCGGTTTTCGGACACAGCTTCAGACTTTCTGTAAAGCGGCTTTGAAACGAGGCTTATTGTGAAAAGCACTATACAAAATAAATCTTGATTTTATGTACAAATGTCACCAAAAAATAAAAATGATCGAAGATGTATTGTGACACACTGAGGCATGATGCTCACGTGGACTACACAAGTTTAAATTTAGCACGCAGCATTCTCTTCCACCCTCTTCTGCACATAATTCTTCGGGTTTATCTTTTAAAGAAATTGAACGGCATCAAAATTTGCCTTGTTTACTTTAACGACAAGTTTCTGATGATTCATTAATTCATATTAATTGATTCATTAATAGACATCGTTCTATTATGGAAGTATTCTTTATGATCCTATTATTGTTCAATTTGGGTTGGGTTTTCGTTTGATTTTTACAGCTTGATGATTGCAAAGATTTTGAAGAAAGGAAAATGATCAGGACTGCCATGAGAGAACTGCGAAAGAAAAAGCGAGGTGATTATTTGTTTTATTGTACAGCACTCGTCTCTTGCTCTCCTCTTATTCCTTCCCTCTCTATATATACTGATGGGTGTCTGTCAACATGTAAAGTGTCTCAGTTCACCGTTCTAGACAGTCTGTCTTCTTTACTTCCCTATTGTTCAGTCCTGTTTCTCTTTCTTTGCTCTCAGAGGCTAAGCTGGGATGCACACAGGAGGAAATGGGTAGGGTTTGTGGATTGTGTGTGTGTGCTTTTGCCCTGCTGACCCCTTGCTAATGCCCTGCGCCTTAGTGAAGGGTCAGTTAGAGCTTCATTGGCTATAGATTTGGTTTGTATTTGCAGATACGGTATGCCGTTTTTATTCACTGAAGTGCCATGTGTGATCTTGTCATTGTATTAATGTTGTTTGACCATGCATGAAAGTGAATTTTTAGTGTGGTACTGCTTGCTTTGTGTTTGCTTGATGAAATATACACACATGGTGCTATGTTCATCTGTGGTTGTTGGGGTGTGTGATATTGACGACAAAAAAAATTCTAAAAATTTTGTAGATAATGATACTATGTTGCTGAATACTGAGGGTGTTTTTGTTCAGGTGCCTTGACTGGTTTCGGACTGTCAGTCCTAAAGCTTTTTATATTTTGTGAGGTGGTAATGAAAAATGAAATCAATGTCAAATCCATTTCTGCACTGTAGAGGTTTCACCGAAGCTGCATTATGTATGTAAAGTTTTTAATGCGGCTCATGAATGCATTTTCACTGCACTTACAACTGCATAAATGATGATATGAGATTAATCTTTAAAAAAATATTAATATTAAAACATGAAATGATACTTTAAAGTCCCCTTGTAGTCAATAACTTTATCCCTTAAAACTCATCTTTGTTCAGGAAAAAGTTTTTTGCCTGTTCATGCCTTAAAATAGCTTGATTGTAACTCTACAACTTTGCTTTATTTAATATACGTGGATCGATGAATATGCTAATTAGCCCCGCCTCCATTCACTCACACCAGCTCAGAGATCCACTTGGAACAGTGCAAAAAGAAAACAATATTGTTTTTAAAATGTAACTCACGATATTAGCTTATTATTTATTGAACCAACATCGCATTTGGTATCACATCAATATCACAATCACGCTGATATTGGTGAAAAACACGTCAGCTCGCACATCGTTGAAACTACAGTTATGATATCGTAGACAATAAATATCACGCACTCCTACTCTGGTGTTAATTTTATATTATGAAAGCGGTCGCGATTTAGATTTTGAAGTGTGCTAGTTCTGTCACAAAATTTGCAAAAATATTGTTTTCAAATATTGGTTTCCTGTACACACTGATCATTGATCATTGGTCTTCACCCTAATTTCTCTTCCCTCCTTCTTTCTTACATCACACTGTTCGTTTTGCACATGTTCTCAGACCAGAGAGAGAAGGAGAGAGATCTGCGTCTGCAGGAGCTCAGACAGCAGAGATCTCAGAAAGCTCGTGCGGGTGCAGACACCAGTGAAGTGGTGATGAAGAAGGTCGAGCGGTCCAAAGATGGCTCCACTATCAGCCAGATCACCAATCGTGTTTCCCATTCAGGTACAGCAGTAATCTAGTCACCTCTTGCTTAATTTTATTTTTTTTTCCCCCTGCAGTCTACTTGTAAAGTTCAAGGTTCAAGTCTTGGTCGTAATTGCATGCACGTACGTATATAACTGTATCATCAGCCATCAGCATACATATGACAATTAACATATGCACAAAGGTCAAGCATGTCATTAATATACAAACTGAACAATAAAGGACCCAATATTGAGCCTTGGGGTACACCAACAGAATTAGTAACCATTTGTGACGTCTTATTACCTACCTGGACACACTGTTTTCTATCGGCAACGTTTGATCTTATCTATTTAATTACCTCTGGTGAGTAATTATAATTTGTTAACTTATTAATTAAAATCTCTTGATTTACTGTTTACATGATACATCTCTTTAAATCTAAATATAAAATTCCCACCGCACCTCCTTTGACCAATTTATATTTTCTAAAAGGGCGTAATGAGAATGGAGTACTATTTAAATGTGATATCTGTTCAGAAATCCATTTTTTCTGCAATTTTAGATACTGCTGGAAGGATATTAATTGGTCTATAATTGCTAATAGCCATGTGATCACCTGATTTGAACACTTGTGTAATTATTGCAGTTTTCCAATCACTTGAAAACACTCCATTTATATTATATTATATATGGCCATTAACAAAAAGAGTACATTTGTGTTTCAGGTCAATTTACGTGGGTATCAACTCGGGCTTTACACAATGTAGATCCGTTTTATCTATTGGTTAGATTTGTCTCAAAATTACTTTTGTTTTTTTTAAAATATATTTAATGTCTTTTTCATACCTCTCATATACAGTTATATGGCTGAATTGTGTTTGAAAACATAAATATGCACTCATAAACATTGTAATCAAACAAAAGATAGTATAGAAATAACTAATGAACTAAATTTGAGAAGAAATGTTTCATGTAAAATATAAAATTTAAAAAATTTCTTAAAGTAAAAGGAATAAATATAGTAATAACATTGTAATTAACACAAAATGTTGTTTTTTTAATTTAGCTCATTCACTGTTTAATAATAAGTTATTGACCAGATACAATACGGTTTTATTTAAAATATGAAGTTATGACTCTTTTATAAGCTCATATTCTCACAAAACTGACCTGGGAATGCAGAAGTTGCCTGCAGTTTATTAATGCATTAGGAAGGTTAAGACTTCTATGATAACAGCCTGTCTTATACCTGGATTACCTCTTTCAAATGAGTTACCTTTTCTTTTTTTACACTTTTTTTCCAAATTATTGTTATGCTGCCTCAAATTATTGTTTTGCTAACAACAGCCTCTTGTCTGTTAATGTTATCATCCAGCTCAATTAAATTTTCATTCGATTGTGTCAGTGCAGTTAAATCGATAATATTACTGAATATAATAATTGTCATTGGTTGTGTGTGCAGATGATAGTGGCAGGACATCCCGCAGCACTATCATGGAATCCAGCTATGTTCAAAAGACAGACAGTGAGTTGATTTGAACACTTTTTGTTTCGGCATTTAGTCTTAATTTCTTTCAGCACCCATATCAAACCCTCTTTTCTCTCATCTCAGAGGGCTCAATGCAAACGAAATCCTACAGTTACTCCAGCACCACGTCCACTAGGAAGGTCGGAAGGTGAGTGTTGTCATGAATTCAAGAAATTACCTTATTTTTCTTATTTGGGCCTGGTGTTATTTGTGCACAATTATGCAGTTCGTTCTTAAAATAATTATCAAAAAACTATTTAGGATAACACAGTAATGCAGTTACAGCAACGTCACATCAAATCAAATCGCGTCCCACGTACACTGCCGTTCGAGGTCGGTAAGTGTTGTTTTAAAAAGAAATTAAAGGTGCACTATGTAGTTTTTTCGTCCGCTAGGGGGCGCTAAGCAATTCAAAATAATAACAAAGGTGTAGATTGATGGCGCAGTGAATATGGAATCATGGAACGTGTCGTCATGCCGATTGATCTAATAATATTTATGGGGAAATAATGTTTATGGATGCGTGTTTTTAACATGACTGTGGTGTGAAGGAGGGCGGGGCCTAGAATCACGGGATCAGTTACTAATGAGAGACAGATATTGATCCTCGTTTTATTTCTCATTTTGTCCCAAAGTTTGCTTGCCATGGTCCATAATGTTTTAACGAAACAACAACAGCGTTCCGCAGTCTGTTGCCATGGTTACTATGCAGTAAAAGCGGAAAGCAGGGATAACGCAGATATTACGTCACTGACAGGCGCAAGTGACAAGAGAGGGATGGGCACCATTTAAAATCTGAATTCACAAATTCTTGGAAACATTTAGGATAATGTAAGTACACAGCTGAATGAAATAACACTGTGCAAGTGTTTTTTGGATATTTTAATATAAAAATTTTACAAATTGTACTTTTAATACTTTGTCATCAAGAAGGGTACATTAAATATATCCTAAGTGACCGTAAAGACATTTTATAATGTTAAAAAATCTATTCATCAACGAGTCCTGAATGATGCATCATGGTTTCCAGTATTAAGCCTCACTCTGACTATAAATCCATTTAACATTGTTGAATATTTTTGTTGTTTAGTCATACTTTTCTTTTCTCTTTCTCTATTTCCTCCAGTGTTTTTGACCGTGAGGACAACACGTCTCGCAGCTCAAGTAGAACATCAGCTCTTGACTGCAGACAGGCAGAGAGATCAGAGCTGATGAGGGCGCAGACGTTACCCAAGACATCTGCCGCACAGGCACGAAAAGCCATGATAGAGAAGCTTGAGAACACGGCAGGCTCTGGAGGGTGAGCACATGCTTTTCACACAGCTTCAGGTTCATTTAGCTCACAGAAGTACCACCCATTCAGCAACATTTCTCTTTCTGCCTGCAGCAACATGGCAGTTAGTCAAGTAAACAAGGTGCAACGCTCCACAAGCTTCGGTGTCCCCAATGCTAACTCCATCAAACAGATGCTGCTGGACTGGTGCAGATCCAAGACCCGCTCCTATGAGGTAAAATAAAAGAATAAAACCTCACTCATCATTTACTCACCCTCAAGACGCTCCAAAGCGCGTTGGAGTTTCTTTCTCCCATCGAACACAGTTATTTAGCATCTGCTTACAATTAAAAAGTGAATGAGGTCTGGGGCTGTCGAGCTCCAAACATAAAAACAGTTCTAGGTTTGGAATATAGTGCATTAGTGTGCTATATAAAGCCTTCTGAAGTGAAACAACAGCTTTGTGTGAGGAACAGACTCATTCACTCATTTCTGATTTCTCATTCATGTGCTATATTTGTATACTTAAACTACTGCTCAAAAGTTTGGGGTTAGTAAGTTTTTTTTTTTTTTTTTTTTTTTTTTAATTTAATACATTTATTCATCAAGGATGAATCGTCGGTGCGGCACCCACATTCTACAACAGAAGACGTGTGTCAGACGCCGTTTTGGAACGAATCCTCCACCACGGTCTCGTCAGTCGTTTCGTCACTTACTCTCGTCACATGACCAGTGAACTCTGATTCCTGCTGCATGCAGTGCTGCAGCTCATGTTGGATGACCTGAATGGGATTTAAGCGACCGTTATCCGACTGAATGAAATGTTTTTTATTTCTATAAAAAGCTAAACGACAGCGGAGGCGTAATGTAAACGTAGCGGTGGCATATTCTGTCCTAATTTCACCCTCACGCTCCATCGAGACAGCTTTTTGCCTTGACGAGAAATCTTGTCCCATTTTAAACTCAATTTTCGATCAAATAAATCCAGGCTGCTTTCAAAATCTTACCACCCCCAAACCTGTGAACGGCAGAGTGCATTCTTACTGCAAACTGTTGCTCTCCGTCTCAATGTTTTTTCTCTCTCTCATGCATCATGAAGAATGTGGACATCCAGAACTTCTCCTCTAGCTGGAGTGACGGCATGGCGTTCTGTGCTCTGGTGCATAACTTCTTTCCAGAGGCCTTCGACTACTCCAGCCTCAGTCCCAGCAACCGCAGGCAGAACTTCGAGGTGGCCTTCAGCACAGCAGAGTGAGTCCATACTCTCATATCACATGATCAAACAAGTACAAGAACTAAGAACCATAACATGCCAGGCAGGACTACAATTCAATTTGGGATATGAATGTTTGCACTATGGGGCGAATTCACTAAACAGTTGCAGCTTTTGACGTTATTCACAGACCACGGGGAATGAATGTTCTTGCTAAATGTGTTCTGTGACGAGCAGGGAAGGGCGAGAGCCTTGAGGGAACGGCGCGAGGCCGGTGACGCGAGTGATAATGAGCGTCAGCTGCGCGATACACCGGTCTCGTATCTCTCACGGATTTTATGTTGTTTTATTATGTTTGTGTGGGCAGCAGTCGCCGTGAGGAACTGCCGCCATTTTACTTTCATTCCAATGTAACACAGTTCTTAAGTACGGGAATAAGGAGACGGGAACCGGCGAACATTCAACGTAATTTTAATCAAATAAATAAACAAACAATAAAACGAAAGTAAAATGGCAGCAGTTCCTCACGGCAACTGCCAACACAAACATAATAAAACACAACATAAAATCCAGGCCTGGTCCTCTCTCGTCCTTCACTGTTGTCGCTCCTCTTTTATGCTTCCGGAGCTCCTCCGTGAAGGACTCGAGACCGGTGTAGCGCGCAGCTGACGCTCATTATCACTCGCGTCACCGGCCTCGCGCCGTTCCCTCACGGCTCTCGCCCGCCCTGCTCATCACATGTTCGTTTAAACGCATTGAATTGATGTTTTAAATGGCAATTTACATACAATATAATACACTCACTCCCTTCAATGCAAATAAGGCATTTCAGAAACATTGGCCTTATGTAATTAATGTGTTGCTGTTACCACAGATGGAAAGCTTGTAGAGAACAGATTCTCTTGTTCAAGAAGTGCCTTGTGTACATTGTTCTAAAACCGGGCCAATGTCCAGATGTGTCACATGCACTTTCTGCACCTTGAGCTGCAGTGTCTGGATGTCACAGCGATGCTGTACAGTCACAGTAAAGTCTGCCATATTGAGGTGGTCTGCTGCGCCCTCTACAAGCTGCCACTCAGAACCTGCTGGAGAATAGAGCAGTTGGATTCCAGAAGTAAAAACTCCGTTCATTTTCTCCATAGGGAAATCGATTTTTAACGATAACAAATAAAACTTTAAAGAAAGACCTATTGTGAGCTACGGGGTTGTTAAATGATGGTACCTGCTTCTGTTGAAGCCGTCAGCCCACATTATTTTAGCTTATTTTTAAAATTGTTTAACAGCAGGAGTTGTGGTGAAACACTACATTACCCATGATGCTGTACAGAAAATTACACCAGTCACCGTCAAAAAGGACCTCTTTAGCTCCGCCCACTCCCATGAAGCATTGCGAATGACTCAATCGAGTCGGACTACACTCAAAATATTGAAATATTTGTATATATACGCATATTTTGCAACAAACTTATAAAATATATTGTTTCTATAGCTATAAGTAAGTTTTTAATTAAATTATGCTGCAATGCATGGGATTTTAGTCCTTTTTAGTCTGTTTTGTACCTTTTTGTCCGATTTTCATATACTTTTTCAAATCAAAGTTTATATTGTCGTGATTCACCTCGTAGCTGGTTGGATTGGTTCATGGCTTGTAACGATTTAATAGACTATTTTTAAATCCCTATCGTAGAAATGAATGGAGGAAATACTTGTTGGAACTGTTGGGCTCTGTAGTTTTGTAGGCTTGTTTGTGATTTCCATAGCTTCTTCTGTGAATCATATTTTGAATGTATGTTGACAGTGTGCGCAACTGATTCTTAGTGAATCGCTCCATGTGTCTGTTAATGTCAAACTCCAAATAACACACTCGGGCAAAGACTGGTAAGATTTTTTTAATGATCTTGAAAGAAGTCTTTTCTGCTCACCAAGGCTGCATTTATTTAATGACCAAAAATATAGTAAAAACTAATATTGTGAAATATTATTACACTTTAAAATATCTGATTTCTATTATAATATATAGTAAAATGTCATTTATATCCAGTGATCAAAGCTGAATTTTCAGCATCATTCCTCCATTCTTCAGCGTCACATGACCCTTCCGAAATCATTCTAACATGATGATTAACTGCCCAAGAAACATCTCTGATTGGAAAAAGCATTCGTTTTGAATTACAAGTCCTTTGAAACATTATAAATGCATTTATTTAAATTTAATGCATCCTTGCTGAATAAAAGGATTAAAAAAATCTTATCGGCTTCAACATTTTTGAATGATATATAGCATCAGTTATTGCTCATAATCCATCTCATGATGTCTTTTTGTTTGTTTCTGTTATAATACGACTGAACCCATTAACAAGTTCATCCGATCTGCATCTCCAGTCCTCTGAGATTAATCATGTTTTAAAAGCTGTCAGGTCCACTTAAATAACTAAACGCTAATTACGAGCTTTTTTAAATGATTTCCATTTCTCCTCTGCTCCTTTTCCATTTCCCAGTAACATAACATTCATGCATTTAAGCTCCTTTCTAAATGAGAAACGTCCAGCTGAACGCTCAGATAGTGTCTGCTAACGGAAGAGCAGAGAATAGCCTGAGAATAGGCCTTAACCTGCTTCACCTTTCATTTCCCTTTGACCTGGCTGGTCTGTGTCCAGGTAATTTCAGTAGACACTTTCTCATGTCGTCTTCCTTCACCTGACTGTGAACACTGGTTTATCTCACTCCCCTGGCTGTCATCACCATTAAAGGCAACATCTGTAATTGCTTCATTCGAAGATGGACTCAGTCGTTTTAGATGCTAGTTAGTGTGGTAGTATGTGAATAAAAATTCTTTTGTTAACATTTGATCACTACGTTAGAAGTATTTTCATTGTTAGTTCATGTCAACTAAAGCATTTATTCTTAATGTATTATACATTATTTAATGGACAAGAACAATGAAGAGTTTCAATTTATTAACTAACGTAAGTAAATATTAATAAACACTGTAATAAATGTTTTGCTCATTGCATTAACTAATGACACATTATTGTAAATTGCAAACTGAACCGAAGAGAAAATGCAATATAGTATCAATTTAAGCCCTTGTTTTGAAACAGGTCTGAAAACAGCTTAAATGTGCAGTAAATTGAATCAACACCCAAACAAACAAAAAACAAATTGCGTTTGTACATAGTCCTGGATATGAAAATAGGAAAAAAATCAAAAGTGGATCGAACTTTCCCAAAAGCATCATTACCCAACTATGGTCGCAAATTCAGGTGAATTCTGTTGGTATCGACAAAACATGGTTCCGACCATAGTTGCTTATTGGGAAACGCATCCCAGACCAAGCAGCACAACACTCTTATAGCCAATCAGTAGCAGGGGGCGTGTCCATTCATGATGGGGGAGGACAGAGAGTGAGCAAGAGGGAGATTTGTAGAAATAGGGATCAAAAGTGACCAGTTTGGTAACCCATGCTCTGAATTTAACCGATCCAAGTTAGCGAGTAGTGAGCACACACACACACATTCTGCAAACTGTGACATACTCACGGAGGAGTGCGCGGCCGTTTTGCTGTGGCACCCAGGGAGTGATTGGGGGTTTGTAAGGGGAAGGGCACCTCAGTCATTTCCTGCCGGTTTTGAGAATCGAACACACAACCTTCGGTTGTAAGACTTTCTAACCATTAAGGACACAGCTGGGATGGCTGAAACATTATCAAAGAGGATTATAATTGGAAAAATAAGGGCTGTAATCAGGCAATAGTGTGTTAAAGGGACCTAATATGCCCCTTTTTACAAGATATAAAATAAATCTCTGTGTATGTGAAGTTTTATATCAAAATACCCCACAGATAATATTTTATAGCATGTTAAAATTGCCAAGTTATATGGGAGGTTTTTGTATTGTCCCTTTAAATGCAAATTAGCTGCTGCTCCCTGCCCACTTTCCAGAAGAGGGCGGAGCTTTAATACAGGCAACAACAAAACCGGACCATCTCACACACTGAAAGTGAAACCGTTCAGCCTGATATGTTCGTCTGTTTGGGTGTTGAATTCAAATATCAACACTGTTTCTCAGAAATTGCTTACTGCACCTTTAAGTCTCTGAGGTGGTAGTTTTTTTTTTACAAGCATTAGCAGATGTTGTGCCTTTAAAGAGTGCAGTCTCCACAGCATGAGCCCGTCACTGAGCTTCTACAGACACTCAACAGACTGTTTTACAGTCAGACAAACCGAGTTTGTCTGGAGCTGAAGGGTTACATGTTTAGAAGTCACTCGTTGCATTGCTGTTATTGTCCCCATAATGTATGTTCTTGTTCACAGGCACATTTTACATAATGAGATCACCAAACGGATGCATTGTTGCTCTATTTGATGTTGTTTGTCTTTGCACATGTATTTGTTGTGATTGTAAAGCATGAAAACACTGTCATCACTGAGTTTAATGTGGCCTTTTTGATTTTGTCTTGTGTGTCTCATTTCTCTCCCCTCACTGGCCCTCGTATTTCCCACTCGACCTGTTGTTTCTACGTCCTTTCTCTATCCTCTTTTCCTCCTCTGTCCCCCCCCGTGGCCTCGTCGCCGTGAGAGTAGGAAGCTGGCAGACTGTCCGCAGCTTTTGGATGTGGAGGATATGGTGCGGATGCGGGAGCCAGACTGGAAGTGCGTGTACACGTACCTCCAGGAGTTCTACAGGGGATTGGTGCAGAAAGGCTTGGTCAAAACCAAAAACTCCTCCTAGGGTCAAAACTCAGAGCAAACGGTGAGAGCCAGATCAGACGCAGCTCTGCCAGTCTTGGCACTGGCAAGAGGGCTGGATTTGAACCAAACATGATGGAACAAACAAACACATTTCTTTTATCTTTAGTGGAAATAGACTGGGAATGGAAGTGAAAGGATTCAAAATGATCAAATTTAAATAGATTTTTCTGATATGTTTAACTTCCGAGAGCAGGGTTATTATACCACTTTTCGTTACTTGGGGGAAAAAAATCAAACACTTTTTTTAATTTCAGCTAGTTGTCAAGGCGACATTTCTCATTTTCATTTAGTTTAACTTGATGTACTAAAATAAAACAAACTGCAATAAATAATAATAAACTGTAGACATTTAAATAAAAACTTAAATTTAAAATGCAAGCGCCGTTAAACGCCACCTCTGTTAAAGATGAGATGATAATATTACGTGAATGCTCTCTGCGCTCAATGCATGAACTACGTTCGCTTCAAATCTGCTAAATCCGAGCGTTGGCCCGTTCAGAAATATAAGTTTGTTGGCAGAAACTGTTAAACGCCACTTCCTTTAAACCTCTAAAGTCCACAGAAGAACCAATCAGAAGACGTAAATAAAATCGTATGATTTCAAGATGAATGACGGCGTGCGTATGAACCACTTTCAATTGCCGAGCTGCAAGTTTTGATCGCATTTTGTTGTTCGTATAGCGGCAATGACAGGATTTCACGAGTAGCAAATAAACATTTTTCATTTCGCTGTTATAAAACTGACAAAAACAGACGTTTTACTATGTCTTGTCGTCCAAAGAGTTGGACTTAGAGGTTTTTGCAACAACAACAACAACAACAAAAAAGCACACATGGACTTAGCTGGTTTTGCAGCAAAAGAAGACTGGTGACATTTTTGAAAATAAGGCATTTCAATAACCTTTTCATTGTCATTAAAGTGAAATTATTGAATCTAAATATTGAAGCCCGATTAAAAAAAAAAAAATTCAGAAATCATGAAATCAGAAATCATGTCAGACGGACTTGGAGGTTTTTGCATCTGAACTCATCAAATATTAAAAAAAAACTGTACTATCAGCAAATATATTTAATTAATTATGTATCACATGAACCCATATAGCTATATTGATTTAATTTCGTTATATTGCGCAGCACTAAGTTGCACCGATTACTCGTTACTCATAAAAATGTTTGAGTTGTACTTGAAAAATGTGTTAAATCATATACACTCACATGACTGGAAGACTCATATCAAGAGCGGTTTTATTTCACGTGGAGCAGAATGCATTATGGGGGAAAACATATTGACATTAAAACTGTTACACCAGTCGTCATTTCAAGAATGAATTCGGAGAAAGCTCTAGCATCCTTCCACTTGATGCTTGATGGTTTTATTTATTTTAGTTTCAAGCGCGCCAAAACACTTGGTAAGTGAACCGAGCTGCTTTGGATTCAATTATACCACACCTTAGACATTCAGCTTAAAAGGTAAGGCCTTTCGCTCTCACACGCGCACCATGACCAGGTCTTTATCGACGTGCTGTTTGTCAGTTTCTGACGATTAACATAACAAAATAGTGTGCGTCTGCCAGCTCGCCCGGTTTGTCGGAGGGAAAGCACATGAAACGACAAACTGCACTGAAGACGCTGATGCCCAAATAAGGTCGTGCTCTTAGACATGTAAAATGAGGAGACGAGACCGTCTCAAATACAGCGCTTTAGCTTGCGCTTTAAAGAGCACGTCGGACACAAAACAGAAGCGAACAGTAATCTTTGCTTGTTCTTGGCACATGTTAAATGTTTCTCTTTTGCCTCTACAAGAACCTTAAATTAAAAAAGCAGCATTTTTTCAGAATTCAATAGAACTTAAATATGTAACATGCCGTCGACAATCTTTCTAATTGTAACACAGCAAATAAATAATGCGCTTACAGTGGAGCAGTGCATTTTGCTGGGTTTAAAAAGAGAAATGTGCATTCAGACAAAACTGCGCCAAAGACCCTCATATAGAAGCTTGTTTCCACCATGAAATAAAAAGATAATTGCACTTTTTTCACGATTCTAAATTTTTCTCTCAATTCTGACTTTATAACTCGCAATTGCAAAAAAAAAAAAAAATACAGAATTGTGAGGGAACAATTCGCAATTAACTTTTTTTTTTTTTATTTAGTGGCGGAAACAAGCTTTCATATCCGCTCATATTATATAAAAAACATTTATTTTATATTTAGGCAACATCAATATGGATTTTTTTTTCACGTAGACCCATTTATACTATGCAAGAAAGTTTTTCTTTCGCAAAACTATGCACATTTGATATCTATTTTTGAGTGTTAAAATATATATTTTTGTATTTTTCCCCCTTTAAGATTTATGCAAGGTTCCTTTTCATTTCATCATGCTAACTCGCATAATATTTTGTGATTTTCAAAACCGTTATTCCAGCGCAGTGCCTCGTTGCGTTGTTGGCAGATTTCTGTGAGTGGGTCAATGACGTGACGGGTCATTTTTTTCGTCAAAAGGCCTTAATAATCAAAAACAAAGATAGGACATCCAAAGTATGTAAGGTAATACAAATAGATCTCTTTTATTGAATCCAAAAGGTTTTAATTGTATTTTGCAACATATTAAAGGTATTTTAAAGATTTTGAAAAGGTCATTCGGTTTAACCGTCCAAAGGCCAATACAGCAATTTCATTTGCGATTAAAATATCTTAAAATGTAATAAATGTATATGCATTTTATTCTGGCATGATTTCATAACATCATACATCAGCAAAGCACGAAATGATATTAAAATTGTGTAGAAGGCGCTGCTTTATTATGAGAAAGACTGTCTGGAAAAAGGAATTTCATTGATGTCATTCGGAGTAACCAATATAAAGAGACCGTTTTGGATCAAGTCATGCTGTTACTATCATGTGACAGGATGTGACGACTTTCAAACGCCTGCAAAGGACGAGATGGTCGTGAAGTAAAGTAACTAACTCTGAACTATTTGAAAAATTCACGTTTTCACTTGTTCATACGCACGTCCCGAAATATCAGGTCATTCGGTACAACCGCTATAAAACATGGAAAATGTTGTATTAAATATAAAATCTTTGATTGTCCTTTAGCTAGCTAGCTTGATATCAGCCTGTTAGTGTTTGAAATTATCGTCATTCGGTGTTACCAAAAGTGTCATTTGGTAAAACTGAAATTCAAAATGTTTTTTTTTTTTGGTGACGAACAGTGTTAAATTGATTTATTAAAAAAAACACAATCTCATTGTTAACACTTAATAAAACTTCAAAATTATTATTATTATTTTTTTTTAAAAAACACCTTATTCATCAGTGACACAAACACAATTAAAAAAAATTTTCACAAAGAAAATTAATAATTGAACGCATGCCGTTAATATCATGTGACGGGATGTGACGACATTCAAACGCCTGCAAAGGACGAGATGTCATTCGGTGTTACCAAAAGTGTCATTTGGTAAAACTGAAATTCAAAATGTTTTTTTTTTTGGTGACGAACAGTGTTAAGTGATTTATTTAAAAAAACACAATCTCATTGTTAACACTTAATAAAACTTCAAAATTATTATTTATTATTATTATTTTTTTTTTTTTATTTTTTTTTTTCACAAAGAATATTAATAATTGAATGCATGCTGTTAATATGGCTAAACTCCTGCTTTACTGGAGGAAAAAGCAACTCTAGCTGCTTCTAAGTTGTCAGTGATTTCTCTATGGAGTGGCAGTGCTGCACCCTGCTGGTTAGGCTGATGAATTGCAAAGAGTCGTGTAGGGAGAGCATAATCAGCACATTAGAAATAACTGCGTTTGTATCATTTCTCTGTGCTTGTCTCTTTACATTAGGGCCTATGCGAATTGCATGCCCCTGCTGGAGGTTGAGGACATGATGATCATGGGTAAGAAACCAGACTCCAAGTGTGTCTTCACCTACGTGCAGTCGCTGGTTAACCATCTCCGCAAGTATGAGATGATGCTGGCCCGGGCTCAGCGGAGCACTGACTTCTGATGCTCGACACTGACGCTTTCAAATGTTTCATAAAAAACATTCTCGTCCTGTTACATTTCAACGGTTAAAATTGTGTTTACCTTCCAAACGGATCCCCCTGTAACAACTGTAAAAGATCTTAGATATTTTTTATGAATGGAAAACGTTTTTTTTTTTTTTTTTTACTGTAGTTTTAAAGGAACGGTAGTTTGATCCAAAAAAGGTAAATGTACCAACAAGTTTATTTGATTGATTAAGTTCAATTTAGTACACTTCCTAGCCATGTGTTGATGTCTACTACTTGATTTCATGTTAAAAACGAAACATTTTATGTTGATTGCCCATATCTATGGTTTTAAATGCTTTTAAACCTGTTCCACGGTACTGTTGCTGTTAATGGAGCTCAGACCTGCATGCTTTTCACAAGGTTACTTGAAGTTTTAGTTCTGTTTAGACAAAAAAAAAGTTATTTTTATCTGTATACGATATTGTTTATTTAAAAAAGTTGCAAGAACATTAATCTCACTGCTTGTTATGTGTGAGATGCAGCTCATGAACCGTTTTTCACTCGACTAATTATTGAGATTTTTAATCGATTGTTTGGTTTTACACTGAACACAGACCATTTAGGCAAGTTTCTTCGGAGTTGTTGTAAGGAAACACTCATTTTGAAGTGAAACACACAAACATAGCTGCATGCATGTATGGATGATCTGTATTTATGGATGAGTATATTTCGGATTTGTTCATATTCTTGAACTTTATTTGGAAGCGATGAGGTTTGTCCCTAAAATATAAAACTGTCTCGCAGGGTCTGTTTTTGTACATCTTTACAACACGGCTTTCAGCCGATAAAGAAGTGTAATTTAAACAGTGTATATATGAATAACCCTAGATGAGTCAATTTGAGGAGAATAATAATGTATTAGTAGTAAATTACTCTGAAAAGGTCAATGATGTTTATATATTTGGTTCTAAAGATTGATTTAGTTTTAATTGTTTTAGTGACTGCACATAATTTAATGACAAAAACATGGACTTTGAAGACGAGAAACAGAACTACTGCGGCAACCAACCCAAAACAGAGACTGCGCTTGGTACTTTAAAGTTGCATGAGAAGGTCAAATTGGCATCGAGACACAATCAAAGGTGAACATAATTGTTTGTACACTCGTTCAAAAACTGTTTACTCAGTATTTCCCTACACTGCGGTTTCTTATAATAATCATTAAAACCATAAATGAGACCAAAATGTGTTTGTCGTTTATTGCACTTGCCGAAATCTAAAACATTCATAATTGTGAATGCAACGTGACTTTATATTGAGCATATATATATATATATATATATATATATATATGTGTGTGTGTGTATATATATATATATATTTGTGTGTATGTATATGTGTATGTATATATGCATGTATGTATATGTGTGTATATGTGTGTGTATATATATATATTTGTGTGTATATATGTATGTGTGTGTGTATATATATATGTGTGTGTGTGTATATATATATATATATTTGTGTGTATGTATATGTGTATGTATATATGCATGTATGTATATGTGTGTATATATGTGTGTGTATATATATATATATTTGTGTGTATATATGTATGTGTGTGTGTATATATATATGTGTGTGTGTGTATATATATATATGTGTGTATATATATATATATATTTGTGTGTATGTATATGTGTATGTATATATGCATGTATGTATATGTGTGTATATATATGTGTGTGTATATATATATATATTTGTGTATATATATATACACACACATATGTATATACATACATGCATATATATACACAAATATATATATACACATGTATAATATATATACACACACATATATATACACACATACATACATGCATATATATACATATACAATATATATACACACACACATACATATATACACACAAATATATATATATATATACACATGTTTATATGTATGTATATGTATATATGTGTGTGTATATATATACATGTGTTTATATATACATACATATACACACATACATATATATATATACACTTGTGTATATAGGTGTATGTGTGTGTATATATATATATACACACACATATACTCACAAATATATATATATAAAGTATGTATATATATAAAAATATATATATAAATATATATAAGTAATGCCTGCAGTTAAGCTCATGAACTGGTTATGATTATTAATTTTGTATTGATTGAACTCGTCAAATTGGCCTTGTACATAAACGGTTTCATTTTTCCCTGACTTCAGGACTCCACAGAATTTCTACTGTATAATAAATCAAAAAACACTCATTTGCTGTGATATTTAAACCCTTTATTTTCTCAGTGGTACCTTTCTGCTCCCACAGTCTGTTTGCAGGCCTGATTTCTGCCCATGAGAACACAGATCATCAGTCCCCAGCCAGTCTGAGACTTTTACAGCTGTGGACATCATTAACGTTCCCTTTGGGCAGAAATAAGGTTATGTACAGAACCGGAACAGTTCACTGCTACGAACATGAACTACTCACACACAAAGTTGCACTTACTGTGAACTTCTAAATACATATTTTCCAATCAGTGTCTGAACTGCATAATGCCACTCAAATCAAGTTGCTGAACTATTTTTAAGCAATCATGTGGCCACATTTAACCAGGAGAGAAACTCTGGAGAGAGCTCGTCTGCTTCGGTTTTAGTTCTCACGGTAATTGCGAACAACCAGGTCTCACAAAGTTGACATCCCACACCAGCGCTCCTATATAAGGGGTTACAAATCTGTGTGCTGGGAATCCACATCTGATTGGTCTGCATCAGTCTTTGGGTGTTGGCTGGTGGACTGTTGTCCCTCAAAGGGACTGTCTTTCGCTGGAGAGAAGCGGAACTCCTCTGGCACTGGGTCTTCGGGATTCTCTTTTTTATAAAATCCAAGCTTTGCCAAGAGGTTGTTTATCTCAGAGCGAGTCATATCAGATAATGGGATTCTCTGGAAGAGAAAAACACGGCATCATTTATCAGTGTCACATAAGTGACAGCCTACATCACAACAAATGTTAAAAAAAAAACATCACATTTAGAAAGGAGAAATTGATTAGAGCTTCACTATGTAACTTTTGCCCCCTCTAGTGGTTAAAAATAAACTGCATGCGTCTCAGTTTTGAATGATTCGTCTTTTTTTCGTGACACGCAAGGGCGAGTGCAGAATGCCGTTTCCCGCGAAATCCGTCCCGACAGATATAAAGTACAAATTGTAGGTTTATCAAAGTGTATTTGGGTTAAGACAGCTTGGAAGATGCATATCTTGCACTCTCTCATTATTTTTAATAATAATAATAAACATCCATTTTATTTTGCAACACGGAAGTAAGCCATTTTCTGTGAATAATAAATAGAATATGAAAGTGCAGTAAATGACATTTGCGCTACAAAAATGTTTACAATTATGACAATACATTAAAATAATATGGTAAGAAATATCAAGCAGCAGCTGTTTTGTACAACTAAAAATAATTGGAAGCCTCGACACATTCGATTTACTGCTACGTGAAAAACAATGTGGATTATAGGCATCAAGACATGTCGATATATTTAATGGCGCGTTCGAACACACAATATGTGGCTATTGCCAAAGACTATAGATACAGAAAGACTCATAAAACGTTTGAATGGGATAAACTGTACCGCGCAATATGGCGGAACACATCCCGCCGTCTAAATAAAATGGCCAATCGTTTATTAGTAAAGTCATTGCGTCACCGCGGCTGCCGATACAAGCTCTGGTTCCCGCAAAAACCCGCGCTTTTGAATGGGCTCGTGTAGCCTGAAAAATACTTTTTTAACGCGATTTGAGCCTAAGAAACATTTATGGGACATTTCATGTCAGATTTTGTTGCTGATTTGAAGTATTAATTTTGAATTTTGAACAACAAGCTGTTTGAGAGATTTCAGGATTACCCCATTCAAATAGATAGGACTTGGTTTTGGATACCCCTTGCAAATATGGACTAAATATAATAATAACTATGCAACAGATACATCATGTTAGTGACAATTCCCAGAGCAGGCTTCACTTGAACTCTGAGCGCTGGTGGCTTTTCTACACTGGAGTAGAAATAGTATTGTGAGATTACTAATCCTGGTTTAAAAAAAAAAAAAAGTTGAAATTATCATTTCAAATTCATACACGTTGATGCATTTTACTTACATCAAGTTCATCGTAGTAGTGGTTTAGAAGGACGAGCTCAGGGTCGGCCCCAGGAATGTGCTTCATCACCAGGTTGTGGCTGAACAGATGAACATTAAGGATGTACTCAACATTTAAAGCAGTCTACCACCTGAATTACCGCATTAGGTTCTGTATGTATTGTATTCCAGGTGAACTAAGAAACGATTGAAAGGTGAGGGATGTGGATACACCACTGGGTATCAGATGACAATGACCTGGATCCGTTTTAAAACTCTGTAAAAGACTTGATTTTTGATCGAATCACAGAACAGACTTCTGTCCCTCCACAGAATGCATGGTAACCTGATCTACTGTGGCCTGAAGATGCATGTGGTAGCGTGAGAACTGAGGTAAGAACTGCAGTAAAGACACAATTTACTGTAAATCTGAAGGGAACTGAAAAGTGAGGAGGGAGCGGAAACAGCGCTGGACAAAAAACTGAAAGATCGCTGCATTTTAGATTCGATATATTCTAGTTTAAACAGTGCATTGATAACATTGTGGAGACTTAATATTATGAATATATATGAATGAAACATGAATAGATGGATTAAAAATCCATAAAAGAAACTAAAAATGAATAAATATTATATTAGAAGACTAGAAATGACAATTCAAAATATGAAAATGAAGTTTCAGAATATGAAACTTTGAAAAAAAATCATTACAAATTGGCAGAGATATTAAATTATTTAATGTTTTAATATGCATTTAAATGTATAATACAGAAAATAAATCATTTTAAAAACATTGCAATAAAAAAAAAACATTCGCTAACTGCTTTATACGATTGCCAATTTAGTTTAAAATACATGGAAGCAATCAGCGCTCCTGTTATAGAGTAAAAATAACGTATTATTTTATTGTTTTTATTTTTAAATAAAATAGTAACGCGTTTAAGGGGCAGTTTACACAACACTGTTTTCAACCAAAACCCAAAAAAATGTAAAATATGCCGTTCATTTACACGCCGAGCATTTCGACGAATTTTTACAGTGCAAATTTTTGAAAAAGATACCGTTATCGTCTCTGTGTATACTACAAAAATATGAATTTCTGAATTTTCATGTGCTCAGTCTATAGGCGTAGCGATTTTTACAAAGTGACATCGCCATCTACTGGCCTGGAAGCAGAATCGAGCATTTTTAGTCATTTTCGCAGATGTGTGTGAATGAGGATCGTTTTGACAACGTTGACGCACGCATGCGAACAACGCAATACTACATCGTTGTCGAGTGAACGAACCCTGCATAGCCGATTGACTAAAAAGGATACTAAAGAGGAATGTCCTGGGTCACAAAGGCCTTGACCTGTGAATTGAGAGGATAAAGAAGAAAATAATTCAGCGCAACCTGCAGGTGAGTTGACGTCAAGTTTTTAGAAATATTTTTAAATGATTATTTTGTCTACAGAACATATGTCAATAATCGCAGTACTCACCTCCCTTAGCCTGTTCAGCTGTCATCCACCACACGTCTGAGGGTGCGAGTTGAGAAATAACATATGAAAGAAATGATTAAAATGCACTTCTGCAAACTAAATGTTGTATAAAATTAATTGGATCGGCCAAAAGCGAGTGCAGACGGGGAGTTTTCACTTTCTGCGTTCATGATTTAGATTTGCGAGTTGAGAAATAAGATATGAAAGAAACGATTAAAATACACTTCTGGAAACTAAATCTCGTATAAAATTGATTTGATCGGCCAAAAGCGAGTGCAGACGGGGAGTTTTCACTTTCTGCGGCGTTCATGATTTAGATCTGCACGCACATGCAAATTCGATGCTTTAGCTTAGAAAAAAAAATTAAAAGTCGAGTAACTTACATTTTAGACAATATTATCAAGTCAAAACAGAATTAACAACACACAGTTGTGGCGTTTCATTCCTGAACGATTCCGAGATTTCGAACAAAGAGTCGAGTGAATAATTCAATGACTCCTATAGACGATCACTTGTCACTGGTGAAAAATCCCCATCACTAACACACACCGAAAATCTGTCTGGTTCTGTATCAATTTTTATAGAACATTTTTCACAGCATTTCTTCCACTTTTGATCTTTTTTATAAGGGCATTCAACTTGTTTTCCTCTGGCGATACCGACCTGACTTTTATTTTGACATGTGAATAATACACGCTCATATTTTGACATTGGATTTGAACTAATGAATGCGGCAGCAAAGCACTGTAGAATTCATCTCGGCATGCTTCAGTAAAATAGAGTGCATTGACCCAGACACAAACACGCCAGCTTCCAAACAATGACTGAAAACCTGAGCCATTATGAATCTCTTGCTCACCAGTAAGACGTCTCCCTTACTCTAGGAATCACACATTCATGCATTCAAAGCATCTCGTAGGAGCTTTGCCATTTAAAACGACTATTTGCACATGCATCCGAGCTGTTCTCAGGTGTTTGTTGTTTGCAAACCGAGTATCTCTGAACGCGTTCATCCTCCGAACAGAGATCAGCGTCCCTCACCTCCACTCTGGCCCTCGCGAGACCCTTCAGTTTGTCCGTGTCCACTTCATATGATAATATGACGGATGGAAGCAGGGCAGTGAAGATGAGCGTCCACATGCTGCCGGTCTCTCTTGCTCTCCACACTGACTCTGCCACGTCACTTTTCCTGCTGTTTTTGAAGGGAACATCTATCGCTATCTAGAGGCAGAGAGAGAAATTCCCCATAAGGGTGAAATGGGACTGTGAATTTGGTGGTAAAGTGATACAAAGTCGCGTGACTGTGGGCTTTGTATCATTTCCCTTACAAAAGATCACTGCAGTTTTTTAGAAGTAATACTACAGTTTTGTTACATATAGAAAAATGCAGTTTTTTGGACACGAAAAAACTGCAGTATTGCAGTGTAACCTAAAATGTCTGTAGTTTTACTGGAGTACAACTATACTGCAATACATCTAAAGTACTAGTGAAATAAAACTGCAGTTCTACTGTTTTTATACTTCATGCAACTTTCAGTTGTACTTATACTACAGTTTTACTGCAGTTGTACTGTGACTATACTTCATTATACTGCAAATCTGAATTAAACTGCAGTTAAAATACTTGGCACTGCAGTTCTACTTCAATATACTGCAGTTCTTTTTTGTAAGGGTTGCTCCTGTTTGGGTTTTATGTAAAATACAGAAGTTATTTACTTATTCATGCACACACGAAAAGGTATTATACACTAAATATACATAAATGTTTTAAAATATTCAAATGTTATTTTACACGTTAACGCAACATGTGAAGCTTTTATTTATTTATTTTTTTTTGCAGTATTGTAAAGAATTTATCCGTGTGCATCGTTATTTTTTGAATTCATATGCTCTTCTTTCTTTAATTTTATTTTATTCAAAATATCTTCCCCTCCCTCTTGGCCAGTGACAGCAACTCACGTGAGTTCGACCAATAGCAAACCACAACCATCGGAGTGACCCTTCGCAAACAGTTTGATTGACAGGCGATCTGACCAATCATAACCCCGTTTTGTCAGACAAAGCAGTCAGTTGGTAGATTAACGTTGGTGAACTTGAACTTGAAAGATTGTGTGTCTTCACGTCTTTCCGTGTTTGAAACAACATTCCTTCTGATGTTCATTCATGTTTATTTGATGCTATAAATGAACTAGAGATGATCGAGGAGCTACAGCGATCTGTCACCACACATTAAACACACACTAGACGCTATTTATTGATTAAACTTCTTAAAAAAATTACAATATATTAAATATGAAGCTGTTTCATATGTCTGTCGACGTGTTGTCAGTGTCCTCTTTGCTCCGGGATGTATTTTTCACTTCGTAAGAACATGATGTGTGGCGTGAGAGCGCGTGACTTGTTGGACAGCGAAGGGTCAAAAGACCCGCCCCCTTTAGTTACTGTTGCTATGCACTTTCACGCCACACATCATGTTCTCACGCAGTGAAAAATACATCCTGGAGCAAAGAGGACACTGACAACACGTCGACACGTTTCATATTTAAAATATCGTAATTTTTTAAAGAAGTTTAATCAATAAATAGCGTCTAGTGTGTGTTTAATGTGTGGTGACAGATCGCTGTAGCTCCTCGATCATCTCTAGTTCATTTACAGCATCAAATAAACATGAATGAACATCAGAAGGAATGTTGTTTCAAGCACGGAAAGACGTGAGGACACACAATTTTTCAAGTTCAAGTTCACCAACGTTAATCTACCAACTGACTGCTTTGTCTGACAAAATTGGTCAGATCATCTGTCAATCAAACTGTTTACAAAGAGTCAATTAACTCCCAATGGACAAAATTAAGTCCCGCCCTACATTTTTCTTGTTTGACAAGCCGTCTCGCTCCAATATGTGTCAAAAGGGAAGAAAAGAAATTTTAGAGTTTTTTTGTGTTCGTTTTTACTTTATTAAGTATTTTCAAACAACAAACAGGCAGTTATCATTATTAAATACATTAACATGAACCCAAGCAGCAAATCATAAACACAAATAATAATAATAATAATAATAATGATAATTATGAAAAAAACAGAATAATAATACAAGAACATAAAAAGCAAAATATAACAGATATGTTGCCAGTAATTTGGAGAGTTTAAAGGCACTTCTCTCTTTTAGTTTTTTAAGGATTGAAATAAAAAAATAGAATAACACGGAGAAACTTTAATTGTGTCTACAATCAACATGCTATTACAAAAATTCAAAATTTCTGTTGTCCAAATTTAGTAACGTGATAGTCAAAGGCATGCATTTTGCAATCGCAATTTCAGTTTCATGACTTTAAATCATATTCAGTTTGATTGACAAACCTCACAACCTGGAATCTAGCCCGAAATCTTTCATGAATAGACAAAAACTGAAATTCCCCCGCGGCCTGATCGGAATCTAGAGTTGATTATGCAAATAATCATTAAAAATCCTCTAAAGATATAAAGTCATATTATTCAAAAACATTGAAACGCTACAGAAGAACCTTGTTTTGTGTTTTAAGTAGGCATGGGCTCTGAACTGCTGTGTCATTAAAGGAGTATTCTGGGTTCAGCCCGCCTGAACATCTCTCAAACACGAGGGTGCTTTTAAAAGAGGCTCCGAACAGCCTTCCTTTTCCTTGCATCATATAGACACGTATCCTATTGACTGCAATTAGTACGTCATGCTGTAGTTGCTCTTGTTCATTAGTTCATGCACTGTACAAAGAATGGATAAACATTCCACATTGTGATCATAAAGTCTGGCTGAAATGAAAGTCATGTTGTGAATTTCTGATTCTGAATGGCTTGTTGATTGGATTGGTGAAAGCGAGTGCTGCATCTTTTCTATTCGTAGTCAAATGGTAAAATTAAGAATCTTATTTTGAAACGTTGAGAATAATTATGGGGTTTAAATACACAAATATTCTGTAGGAACTGCAGTGTAGAAGATGACTTGAGTGCAGCAGAGTGTGAAATGCTGCCTGTAGAAGACACTGTGTCTGACCAGTGGCAGTTTCAGCTTACATAATCACTCTTTCAAATGCATAAACATCTCATCTTATTAAAACCGCTCACTTTCCACAGCTATATAGTACAAACACTACAGTCATATGTCAAATGTTTTACTAAAGCTACAAAAAAATGCATTGCTAAAATAGCAAAACCAATGCAACTAAACATAAATAGCATGCAACACATGACGGAGTTGGCAGAATATAAAAAATAAAATAAAATAAAATGCATGGATGCTTCTTTCACAATAAGATCAATTGCATAATAGGGTGAATTTACAATGCAACTTTAAAGTCGGCATTGGAATTTTATTGATTCGACATTGACTATATCTTCTATATAGTTCTCTGTGTCATTCACCATATTTTAGTACATTTGAAATATGGTGAATTGGCAATTTCAGAAACAGCTTTGGGATCTTTTTATAAAGTTTCAGATTATTGAAAGCATTTGATTGGACACAATATCTGCAGTGCAGAATGATGTCATCAAAATTAGAGGTGGTGGAGAGACTGTAAATATTGTAAAAGCATTGTATAAATGCAAATTTTCTCATTATTTTGGTGCACAGTGGCTTATAGATGAACATACTCATGCTAAAATCCACAAAACTTCAATTTTGATTTCACGGGGACTTTAAAGACCCCATAACAACACCTTGACATCACTGTTGTTTTGTGCAGCATCGCTCATTTATTTATACAAAATTTAAAACTCTTGTTCTTCTTATACATTTATACGACTAAGGGTACGTTTACACGACAACGATGTTTAGCTACAGACGATAACGTTGTCAAAACGGTCCCGTTCACATGGATAAATACAAAAACCGCTGCATTCCGCTGTCAGGCCAGTAGATGGCGATGTGACTTTGTAAAGAAACACTATAGACTCGAACACGTAATACACATACGCATGACGTCGTTGTTGCTTTTTTTGTAGTTTACATGGAGACCATGTATCGTTTTCAAAAACGTGCACTTTGAAACCTGATTCCAAAAGTTTGCACGCCAAAACGGCGTTGTCGTGTAAATCAACGGCCAAAACGCATAAGAAGTTTTCCGTGTTCAGTTGAAAACGGTGTAAATGGTTAAAGTTACTTTTAAAAGTAATGCATTCCAATATTGCGTTACTCCCTAAAAAAAGTAACTAATTGCATTACTATTTTTTTTTTAAATGTACATTCCTTTTGTGGTACTTTTCTCGACTGGGCTGGGCTTGCTTGTTTGTTTTTTAATAACAACAAAAAAAGGCAAATGTTAAAGCCCTTTCAAAAGTGAAATGAAAGCCTCAGGCTGAAGGAAATTAGTATTTACACGAGTACAGTAGAGGGCGCTGCTCAAACAAACTGTTCAGCTGCACTGTTAAAAGATGACTGTAAATTTTACAGTATAATACTGGCAGCAGGGTTACCAGCCAGTTACTGTAAAATTTACAGTAGTGTTACTGTAATTTAATTGACAGAATTTCCCTGTATTCTCTGATTACAGTAAATAACTGTATTTTTTTAAATGACGACGGGTCAATTTACAGCAATATTCTGTAAATTTGAGTCAAACCAACACGTGACCCCAGAATGCATTGCAGTTTACGGCAATATGCTGTATTATTAAAAAAACAGCCAGCGGCTGTAAAATAATGCTGTCATTTTTACAGTAATTCATTACAGCGTGTGCTGACATTCTGGATTACAGAAGAACAGGATACAGGAGAAGGAAGTTCAACACACTTACTTCTAAATCTAATCTAAAGTCAATTTTGCTTGTTAGTATTGTTGAATTAGATCGTTGAAGGTCAGCAGCAAAGACATTGGTTAATAAAGTGAGATTAAATGCATGAAGTATATTTGTGTAATTTAATGTAGTTCATTCTTACAGGTCTGCGTAAAATTCTGAGTTTGCATTTCACTGTTTTTATTCATTTTGAAGAATCCTGAATGGTTTCGTGCAAGTGAGATGAGTAAACGCACGTTCACATTTAGTCTAGAACTACAAAAATCATGTTCTCACAGCGCAAAAAATGTAACTTTTAACCCTTCGCAAAACCCGCCCCCTGTTGCAATGCTCGACAACCCGTGCACTCTCACGCCACACATCATGTTCTCACGCAGTGAAAAATACATCGCGGAGCAAAGAGGATGTCATTTTTAAAGAAGTTTAACCAATAAATAGCTGTCATGAATCCGCTCTGTCTTTCACCCAGTTGCCACCAGAGGTCGCCCTTCCACATCATGGACTCTATTACGGACTACATTTCCCATAAGCCCCTCACCCAGTCACTGATCACCCTGCCAGCTGTAACACATTACCATCACACCTGATTCACATCTCACCCCTACAAGAGCACTACACACACACACACACACACACACACGCATTCTCTGCGAAGTATTGTTTATCATTGTATTGCAATTCTGAGCGTTATACCCCTGTCTTGTTTTGCCTATTTTCTGATCATGCCTGTTTCTCGGTTTGATTCGGCGTTATGATCGGTCAGGTCACCTGTCAATCAAACTGTTTGCGAAGGGTCACTTTTCTAGTAACTTTAAAAAGTAATCCGATTACATAACTCGGGTTACTTGAGTACTTAAATGTGCATTTAAAAGAACGAAGGTTGCACATGGAATAATCATAAAAAATAAGAAATGACCATTTTGATGACGTTGACCGCCTCAGACAATTTACTACGCATTTTTGGTTTGCTTATGCAATGAATGTAATAATATACGTTTTCTAAATTTGCATTTGCTAATTTACATGTGCAGTTATCTTGCTGAATGGGTTTCATTCTTGCATTCATTCGCGTTGTTAATCGTGCTCGCTCTTCCTAAAAAGGATGCGCCGGGTTGTCATGACAACAGCAAAGCGTTCTCATGCGGCATTTCGTTATTTTTCAATGCTTGTTCCAAAACGGAGCACTTTTTCTGCCTTGCACGAGGAAATGCAAATATAATGTTTATCTATAGCGGAGCACCATGTGACACGAGCGCTGGCGATTAAATCTCTGACGGAAGCAGCGCGAGCAGCAGCTCTGAAGGACAGCAGTGACCGTTCGCGTCTTGGCGTTGACGCTCCGCGCTGCGGTTTTTGCTTTTGCGTCGAAGAACATCTGCGGATGAAACGCTCTCGCCTTTAGCGACCCATTTTCTCCTTTCACTGACGCTCGAGGTCTGACGGGAAGAGCGGGCGCTGATGTGACGCTTCATCTCAACGCACCTTCACCTTCATCAGCTCCACCGATACCGTCGCGCGATGATGAGCTATTTTGATCTCTGCGGAGCTATTTGAATCTATTTATCAGCTTTCCAGCGGTGTCCATCAGATATCAACACACCACCAGTTCTCCTCAGCCTGCCTCGATCGAGGAAAGCGGGTGAGAAATAGACTAATGCAACTGTAATAGTGCAAACATGCACACATATGATGTGATCAATAACTATTTCATTGCCCTTACAGAAATATAAGGTTTCTTTCACGTTACTTCAGTGTTGTTTAGCTGATACTGCATTGTTTACATGTCATCATTTCAACTATTTTGAAATGTGTGTGTGTGTGTGTTTAAAAGAGAGAAATGCATGTACATCTTTGCATCTCTGGCATTACTCAGAGACTGAAAGACCATCACAAACAGCCTTGCAATGCAATTAGTGTTATCAGATACTGAAAGCTTCTTCTTTCACCCTACACACACACACACACACACACACACACTCACACTCACACACACACACTCAAGTAGGTCATAATGCACATTATTGTAAGGTGACCTTCAGCATTTTCTCAGTCTCTGACCTTATGTGAATAGCCACGGCTCGAAGATATTAGAATATTTTGACCCCGTTATGTATTAAATCTCTGATATAACAACAGTGCACTATATATAGTATGCTAACTAATTAGGAATGATTTTACAATGGTTCACTCAAATGCAATGAAGTGTTGAATCACATCCACCCCGATGATGAACGAAGCTTTTCTAATTATGCACACCTGCTTCTATCTATCTATCTATCTATCTATCTATCTATCTATCTATCTATCTATCTATCTATCTATCTATCTATCTATCTATCTATCTATCTATCTGCATAGACACACATATTCAAGCGCACACACAATGATTCACTGCAAGAAAGTCATGTGGGTGTATGTGTGTATATGCATAACCAAATACATACACAATGACTCATTGCGTTTGGGGTCATTTCTAGGTGGAGTTTATATTTTCGTCTCTTTTCCTTTTCTGCCCGGTCACATGCTCTACGTTATTCCACACTGATAAGCAAATACGTCTAGTCGTGCGCTTGACTGTAACAATCTTGTCAATACAGGGAAAGACAAACACAGCGAGGTGAAGACCGTGACTACTGTGCGAGAGCAAAGACTCGTGACCGTGTCAATATTTGAAAGACGCTTGTTGGATGTTAGTATCAGTATTTTTGTATTTATTTGGGGTTATGTGGATTGTTAAGTACTGCAATAATCTTTGTGTGTTCTTTATTAGCCTGTTTATTGTATGCTTTTTAATGCGATGGCAAAAATGTCATTTTTAAACAGATTTTTTCTGAGTGATAGGGACTGTAATGTTGTACAATGTCACACATCAATGTACTGGTAGGTTCAGAATAAATGCAGTATTTAGTCTTGGATAAAGGTGTTGATATTATTGAGAGATTTTTTTTAACCCTGCAAGCTTGACACATTTCCGCCATTGTAAAAATGTTTATTGTTATATAATTTTATAATATTTTGTCAGAACTTCTACTAAATTACTTTGTTATTTTGATTGGTTGTATATTCAGAATCACAATCTCTATTTGAAACCAAAAAAATCGTGATTCTCATTTTATCCAGGAAAACTTATTAATAAATGCTCATTTCCAACATAATTTGGATTCATTTTAAGCGAGCGATACAGTAATTTTTAAACAATAGTTGGGTTAAATTAAACTACACAAACATTTCAAACATTTCACCCAACCGCCGGCTTGGTCTATTTTTAACCCAACTTGGGTCGTTTTTATCCCTGCATTTTTAGAGTGCAGTTTTCATTTTTGGGGGGCAAAATGCAATGGAATGATATTTGACAGATGAGCAAATAAAAAGCCGGTGTCTCGCATTTTTAACATTATATTAAGTTTTGATCATGTTGCTATTTTATTAGAAGAATTAAAGACATATAAACAGTCAGAAAGTAGCATTTTTCACCACTAGAAAGTCACTCCTTCTGAATTTTTGAAATAAATTCGGCGACTAAAGCAGGGTTTCCTGGGGTCGGGAACGTTCACAGCTGTGTCTGTTGTCTAGTCTAGTTTTTTTGTCCAGCCTGTCAGCTGTCGTTTTAGAGATCACACTAGAATAGAATCCCTTCAAGCTAGAGATGAAACCCATCACCTTGGAAGAGCTTCTGCATGTTTAAACTATCATTGCAACCAGATATAATCAAATATTAACTGTGTGATTATATTCAGAATATTGTACTGTAATAGGCACAGTAATGCTGAAAAAAAAAGATTTCTAAAATTATAATTTAAAAGTTTTTTTTAAAGAAATTAAACTATTATTCAGCAGGGATGCATTAAAATTGATCAAAAGTGACAGTAATTTGCAAAAGAATGATCATGTGACACTGAAGACTGGAGTAATGATGCTGAAAATATAGTTTTGATCACTGGAATAAATGACATTTTAACATACATTCACATAGAAAACAGTCGTTTTAAATTAATATTTCACACTATTACTGTTTTTGATCAAACAAATGCAGCCTTGGTGAGCAGAAGACACGTCAAAAACATAAAAAAACGGAAGTGTTTCTGTTAAACACGCTTTCAGAAATCTTGAGATTATGCAACACAACCGAACTCATGTGGTTTTGGTGACTTCCTGTTTTAACCATAGGGATTTCCGAGATTTAAACCATTAAAATACAGCGAGGCAATGCGAGTCGCTGTGCTAGGTGTCCGGTGACTTATTAATTATTGAACTTTCCGAGTGGATCGGTGACCTATCCCTTGACCTTTGACCTTAATGGCTTAGTCATCTCAGGATGTGTGTAGTTCATTTGAACATTTGTGTTGCCTAGACAGTCCTTTGTGAAAAAGAAGTGCCCTTAATTGTGTGGAATGTGCACTACATCAAACCGTGAGGGAACGGCGCGAGGCCGGTGACGCGAGTGATAATGAGCGTCAGCTGCGCGCTACACCGGTCTCGTGTCTCTCACGGAGGAGCTCCGGAAGCATCAAAGAGGAGCGACGACAGTGAAGGACGAGAGAGGACCAGGCCTGGAATTTATGTTGTTTTATTATGTTTGTTTTACTTTCGTTTTATTGTTTGTTTATTTTATTTGATAATTGAAGTTACGTTGAATGTTCCCGCCTCCTTCTTCCCGTTCTCATTGAACCCCGTTACAGCAAGTAAAAGTATATGTATTTGCAGACAACATAATATTACTGAATTAAAAGGCCACTTAAATGTACTTGTTTTATTATTGTACTTTAAAGTACATTTTAAATGATAATATTTTTGTCACGCTTTAAGAAGTACACTTATTTTGATGTGTCGACTAATATACTAAAGCACATGCAAAGACTTTTAAACTGTAGTGCGTTATTCAATATTACATGTAAAGTTAAAATATTTTCAACTTCAAACGAGTAATTATAAATATATGACATACAACCTTCAACAGAGATGACATGAAAGTATATTTTAATGTATCATAAATGCTGGTCAGTGTACTTGAACCATATTTTATTCGACTTTTACTGTAAAGATGTACTTAAGTGGGTCAAAATTCAGAATTTGAAAACATTACATTAAGCATCGTATTCCCATATAAATTCCTCTTTTTAAATGTATGAACCTCGTTTTCACAAACTTTTGCTATTTACTATTGTGGAAATGAAAGGGAAGAGTGTAATACGGCCAAACTGGAAACAAATGCACTCAGAAAATATGAGCAGCAGCCTTTATTCATTCATTTTTAATGTTTTAACAAAGAGAAATTAAAAGTAAAAGTAGTTGTAATGCACATGCTGATTCATCGTTGTGCTTCTCTTTACTAGATAAGGATGGAGCCAGAGCAGCAAAATCAAAGCCAGAGTAAAACTAATGATCTGGCATCATCTGCACAACCAAAAGCACCCGCAGAAACGTCCACATCTTCTCCCGCCCCTTCTACCCCACCAGCGGCTCCAACCAGGCCAAGACGGCCTCAGAGGACCCCACGGGTGGAAGGATCTATTGACGTATCAGAGCCCAAACCTCCAGAATCGTCTAAACCGCACCAGCTGAGCAGCCATGGTGAAACGACTGACCCCAGCCACCCCTCAGAACCTCAGTCTCAACTCAAAGTTGGTCATGGACCTGGACAGAAGATTTCAGCGCATACCGCAGTGGCCCGGAGCCACATTTCAATGAGGGCCGCCTCTCTTCCTCAGACCCCATCGTTCAAACCGCCAGCTTCAGATACTGCCGTCTACCCTCAGAGGGCCCTTTCTGTCGCTGGGACGGCCGACACTCAGACGCAGGTGGTGGAGGATTTCAGGTACGATTTCAACAGTTTGCTTCACCCTGCAAGTGTTGTTCTTTTGTGCGATTGACTGAAAATGAATTTTATTTAATAGCTTAAATGGGACCTATTATGCACAATTTAGTTTTTCATGGTGTTTGAACGTAAAGCAGAGTGTTCTCAACCACCCTATAATGGCAAAAATCCATCCGCTCCTCTTTTTTTAATTCCCATAAATCATCTCAGAACAAGCCGTTTGCAGATCGTAGCTTTTGTGATGTCACAAATGCTCAGGCCCCGCCCACGATTGCTGCCTTATTAGCATAGACCCCGCCCTGAGTGAGCCGGACACAGTCCTCGATGTTTATCTCCTCGCCAGGGCGTTCAATGGCATCATTCAAGTAAGAAAGAGTGATTTTCTGTTTTTCTTTCGCTGTTTAATTCATATTAGCAGCGTATATAGAAGTACAGTTGTGTTCAAAATTATTCAACCCCCAATGCTGTAAATGGTTTTAGAGAATTTAGAGTACATTTGTAATTGAATTCAGAATGAAATCCTACAAGGACTTCTTAAAGAAGCATATGCAACTAAAATGACATCAATTGGTTTTGTAATACAGTAGTAAATGTTTCTTTTGTGAATTCTTCATTGACACAATTATTCAACCCCTTAAAGACTACCACTCTGAAGAACAGAGGTCCATTGAAGTGTTTTCAATCAGGTATTGAAAGCACCTGTGGATGTCAGGGAGCAGCAATAAAGCCTAATAAGCACCAATTAGGCAGCTTTAAAATGACTGTGATACTCAGCTCCTTCTAGACATTTACTGGTGTGGTTACAAACATGGTGAAGTCAAGAGAATGGTCCAGGAAGACAAGAGAAGAGGTGATTACTCTTCACAGGAAGGGCAATGGCTATAAGAAGATTGCAAAGATGTTAAACATACCAAGAGACACCATAGGAAGCATCATTCGCAAATTCAAGGCAAAGGGCACTGTTGAAACGCTACCTGGTCGTGGCAGAAAGAAGATGCTGACTTCGACTGCTGTGCGCTACCTGAAGCGTAGAGTGGAGAAAAGTCCCCGTGTGACTGCTGAGGAACTGAGAAAAGATTTGTCAGATGTAGGTACTGAAGTTTCTGCTCAGACAATACGGCGCACCCTGCGTAATGAAGGCCTCCATGCCAGAACTCCCAGGCGCACCCCCTTGCTGTCTCCAAAGAATAAGAAGAGTCGACTGCAGTATGCCAAAAGTCATGTGGACAAACCACAGAAGTTTTGGGATAGTGTTCTGTGGACTGATGAAACAAAATTAGAACTGTTTGGGCCCATGGATCAACGCTATGTTTGGAGGAGGAAGAACAAGGCCTATGAAGAAAAGAACACCTTGCCTACTGTGAAGCATGGCGGGGGGTCAATCATGCTTTGGGGCTGTTTTGCTTCTGCAGGTACTGGGAAGCTTCAGCGTGTGCAAGGTACCATGAATTCTCTTCAGTACCAGGAGATATTGGAGGACAATGTGATGCAGTCCGTCACAAACCTGAGGCTTGGGAGACGTTGGACCTTTCAACAGGACAATGATCCCAAGCATACCTCCAAGTCCACTAGAGCATGGTTGCAGATTAAAGGCTGGAACATTTTGAAATGGCCATCGCAGTCACCAGACTTAAATCCGATTGAGAACCTCTGGTGGGACTTAAAGAAAGCAGTTGCAGTGCGCAAGCCTAAGAATGTGACTGAACTGGAGGCTTTTGCCCATGATGAATGGGCGAAGATACCCGTAGCTCGCTGCAAGACACTTGTGTCAAGCTATGCTTCACGTTTAAAAGCTGTTATAACTGTAAAAGGATGTTGTACTAAGTATTAAGATTGAATGTCACTTGGGGGTTGAATAAAACTGATAATGATGTGAGCAGAGAAAAGACATTTGTGGTTATTTCATTATAAATGTTATGTTATATTTGTCTGACCTACACGTGCCTCTTTGATTTAATTGTAAGCAGGATGACTGAATGATCAAAATCAATGTCAAACCGGCCAAAACAATCAATTTCAGTGGGGGTTGAATAATTTTGAACACAACTGTAGATACTGCATATTACTCTGCTGTTACTTTAATACACAGATCTCATGTACACATGTGTGTTGGAAGAAAAAAAATGTGGGTGAACCCCCCCCCAAAAAAAATTTTTTTTACGGGGTATGATATATATATATATATATATATATATATATATATAAACAAAAAATACTTTTTTGCCCCACTGTATATATATATATATATATATATATATATATATATATATATGGGGCATATATATATATATATATATATATATATAAAGTATTTAGTCAGCCACCAATTGTGCAAGTTCCACTTAAAAAGATGAGAGAGGCCTGTAATTTTCATCCTAGGTACACTTCAACTATGAGAGACAGAATGAGAAAAAAAATCCAGAAAATCACATTGTCTGATTTTTAAAGAATTTATTTGTAAATTATGTGTAATGACAAGTCAGCAGATGAGATCCAAATGCAGGCTTTATTGACAGAGGTAGTCCAACAGGCAATGGTCAAAACAAACAGCAAACAGGAATGGCAGAAGATAGACAGGATCGTGGTCGTAAGACGGGCTATAAGTCAAGACAGGCAGCATGAAATCACAGTCCAATAAAACAGAGCAATGGTCGAAAGGCAGGCAGATAAACAATCACATATGGCAGGAGACAGGCAGGGTAATAACCGGAAGACAAGCCAGGGATAAATGCTCAGAAATGATACCACAGGGAAAGACTTTGCGTGGATGTGTGGGTGTAGTGTGCTTAAATGGAGCAGATAATGAGCTGCAGTTGGTGAGGTGATCAGTGATTAGGTGCGGGGCTTCTGGGAAATGTAGTCTGGCTGAAATGAGTGAGTGGGTGTGTAGTGCATTGTGGGAAGTGAAGTCCGGGAGTGAATGTGCATGTGTGTGTGTGTGTGTGTGTGTGTGAAGATGAAGTGACCTCTAGTGGTTCTCACGGGCACTTCAGCTGACGATCGTTACATTATGGTGGAAAATAAGTATTTCGTCAATAACAAAAGTTCATGTCAATACTTTGTTATACACCCTTTGTTGGCATTGACAGAGGTCAAACGTTTTCTGTAAGGTTTTTACTCACTCTTGCTGGTAGTTTGGCCCATTCCTCCATGCAGATCTCCTCTAGAGCAGTGATGTTTTGGGGTTGTCGCTGGGCGACATGGGTTTTCAACTCCCTCCCAAGTATTTTCTGTGGGGTTGAGATCTGGAGTCTGGCTAGGCCACTCCAGGACCTTCTTACGAAGCCACTCCTTCGTTGCTCGGCCAAGATTTTTGAATTTTGACATAAACTTGTCGTTTACATATAGCAAAATAACTGTGAGTGAAAAATACATTTTATACAAATAAATAAAGGAGTGAGTTCATCCTGCTCTCATTACTGTTCATGAATGGGTGGTTTAGATCAGTGACACTATTTACTCGTCTCCTTCAACCTTCTGTGATTTGTGCTGCAGGCTGATCTGTGTTGATATAACACCGTATGTGTACCAGCCGCTGCTTTATCAGATCTGCTTGGGTTGGATTAAAGTGTTGTACACAGTAACGTTCTCTTAATGTTCTCTCGGGAAAAAGGTGTGGATGTTTTCTCACGGACACGACAAAAACTGAGTGTGACATCACAGTGCTCCGAGAATCTAAACGCATGTCTAATGAGAGTGCTTTGGTTTAATGAGGATTAAAAAAGAGGAGTGGCTGGATTTTATCATTATAGGGTGGTTGTGTTCACACTCTGCCAACGTACATTTATGTCCAAACAACATGTAAAAATGGATTTTGCATAATAGGTGCCATTTAAACCAGCCGCTAACTGGTAGAATGCATTGGTCATTATGGAAATGATCCATGATCTAACTATATAGAGGTCGTCAGTTGTGCTGTGCATTGGGATACGGGAATAATTGACCTTCGCAAAGACCCGCCCCCTTTAGTTACTGTTGCTATGCACTCTCGCACCACACATCATGTTCCAAAAAAAAAAATCACATTGAAAAATCACATTGTTGGTGTGCATATAAAGATAATGAAGCTCATAATAAAGTTGCACGCTGATCCTTCTGGTCTCTCTGCAGCGGTACAGAGAGACTGTAGACTGAACACACCGGAACACAGATGAATTCAGCTGCTGTTCTCTAATGTCTCTTTCTGCCGACAGGGTGCATATAATCACTTGGAACGTGGGCTCAGCCATGCCGCCTGAAGACATCACTGCTTTACTGGGCCTGAATGTTGGCGATGGGAACACAGACATGTATATTATAGGGTGAGAGCCTCTGCTTTTCTATATGAAAGCTGCTCAATATGAAAAGTAGTCACAGTAAATCTGACAAATTTTTAGAAAATGGCCACAATTCGGGATTTTTTTTTAATATATAATTTTATTGACAAAGGTTACTATGGAAGCCCGTTTCCACCACTGAAAAAAAAAATAAAAAGAAGATTACTGTGACTTTTTATCTCACAATTCTGACTTTTTTCACAGAATTGTGAGATATAAAATCGCAATTGCGAAATATAAAGTCAGAATTGTGTGATATAAAGTCAGAATTGTGAGATATAAAGTCAGAATTGTGAGATATAAAGTCAGAATTGTGAGATATAAAGTCAGAATTGTGAGATATAAAGTCAGAATTGCGAGATATAAAGTCAGAATTGTGAGATATAAAGTCAGAATTGCGAGATATAAAGTCAGAATTGTGAGATATAAAGTCAGAATTGTGAGATATAAAGTCAGAATTGTGAGATATAAAGTCAGAATTGTGAGATATAAAGTCAGAATTGTGATATAAAGTCAGAATTGTGAGATATAAAGTCAGAATTGTGAGATATAAAGTCAGAATTGTGAGATATAAAGTCAGAATTGTGTGATATAAAGTCAGAATTGCGAGATATAAAGTCAGAATTGTGAGATATAAAGTCAGAATTGTGAGATATAAAGTCAGAATTGTGAGATATAAAGTCAGAATTGTGTGATATAAAGTCAGAATTGCGAGATATAAAGTCAGAATTGTGAGATATAAAGTCAGAATTGTGAGATATAAAGTCAGAATTATGAGATATAAAGTCAGAATTGTGAGATATAAAGTCAGAATTGTGAGACATAAAGTCATAATTGTGTGATATAAAGTCAGAATTGTGAGATATAAAGTCAGAATTGTGTGATATAAAGTCACAATTGCGAGATATAAAGTCAGAATTGTGTGATATAAAGTCACAATTGTGAGATATAAAGTCAGAATCGTGAGATATCAAGTCACAATTGCGAGATATAAAGTCAGAATCGTGAGATATCAAGTCAGAATTGTGAGATATAAAGTCAGAATTGCGAGATATAAAGTCACAATTGCGAGATATAAAGTCAGAATTGCGAGATATAAAGTCAGAATTGCGAGATATAAAGTCAGAATTGGGAGATATAAAGTCAGAATTGTGAGATATAAAGTCAGAATTGCGAGATATAAAGTCACAATTGCGAGATATAAAGTCAGAATTGCGAGATATAAAGTCAGAATTGCGAGATATAAAGTCAGAATTGTGAGACATAAAGTCAGAATTGTGTGATATAAAGTCAGAATTGTGAGATATAAAGTCAGAATTGTGAGATATAAAGTCAGAATTATGAGATATAAAGTCAGAATTGTGAGATATAAAGTCAGAATTGCGAGATATAAAGTCAGAATTGTGAGATATAAAGTCAGAATTGTGAGATATAAAGTCAGAATTGTGTGATATAAAGTCAGAATTGTGAGATATAAAGTCAGAATTGTGTGATATAAAGTCACAATTGCGAGATATAAAGTCAGAATTGCGAGATATAAAGTCAGAATTGTGAGACATAAAGTCAGAATTGTGTGATATAAAGTCAGAATTGTGTGATATAAAGTCAGAATTGCGAGATATAAAGTCAGAATTGTGAGATATAAAGTCAGAATTGCGAGATATAAAGTCAGAATTGTGAGATATAAAGTCAGAATTGTGAGATATAAAGTCAGAATTGTGTGATATAAAGTCAGAATTGTGTGATATAAAGTCAGAATTGCGAGATATAAAGTCAGAATTGTGAGATATAAAGTCAGAATTGCGAGATATAAAGTCAGAATTGTGAGATATAAAGTCAGAATTGTGAGATATAAAGTCAGAATTGTGATATAAAGTCAGAATTGAGAGATATAAAGTCAGAATTGTGAGATATAAAGTCAGAATTGCGAGATATAAAGTCAGAATTGTTAGATATAAAGTCAGAATTGTGAGATATAAAGTCAGAATTGTGAGATATAAAGTCAGAATTGTGAGATATAAAGTCAGAATTGTGAGATATAAAGTCACAATTGCGAGATATAAAGTCAGAATCGTGAGATATAAAGTCAGAATCGTGAGATATCAAGTCACAATTGCGAGATATCAAGTCAGAATTGTGAGATATAAAGTCAGAATTGCGAGATATAAAGTCACAATTGCGAGATATAAAGTCACAATTGTGAGATATAAAGTCACAATTGCGAGATATAAAGTCAGAATCGTGAGATATCAAGTCACAATTGCGAGATATAAAGTCAGAATCGTGAGATATCAAGTCAGAATTGTGAGATATAAAGTCAGAATTGCGAGATATAAAGTCACAATTGCGAGATATAAAGTCAGAATTGCGAGATATAAAGTCAGAATTGCGAGATATAAAGTCAGAATTGTGAGACATAAAGTCAGAATTGTGTGATATAAAGTCAGAATTGTGAGATATAAAGTCAGAATTATGAGATATAAAGTCAGAATTGTGAGACATAAAGTCAGAATTGTGTGATATAAAGTCAGAATTGTGAGATATAAAGTCAGAATTGTGTGATATAAAGTCACAATTGCGAGATATAAAGTCAGAATTGTGTGATATAAAGTCAGAATTGCGAGATATAAAGTCAGAATTGTGAGATATAAAGTCAGAATTGCGAGATATAAAGTCAGAATTGTGAGATATAAAGTCATAATTATGAGATATAAAGTCAGAATTGTGAGATATAAAGTCAGAATTGTGAGATATAAAGTCAGAATTGTGAGATATAAAGTCAGAATTGTGATATAAAGTCAGAATTGAGAGATATAAAGTCAGAATTGTGAGATATAAAGTCAGAATTGTGAGATATAAAGTCAGAATTGTGATATAAAGTCAGAATTATGAGATATAAAGTCAGAATTGTGATATAAAGTCAGAATTGCGAGATATAAAGTCAGAATTGTGAGATATAAAGTCAGAATTGTGAGATATAAAGTCAGAATTGTTAGATATAAAGTCAGAATTGTGAGATATAAAGTCAGAATTGTGAGACATAAAGTCAGAATTGTGAGATATAAAGTCAGAATTGTGAGATATAAAGTCAGAATTGTTAGATATAAAGTCAGAATTGTGAGATATAAAGTCAGAATTGTGAGACATAAAGTCAGAATTGTGAGATATAAAGTCAGAATTGTTAGATATAAAGTCAGAATTGTGAGATATAAAGTCAGAATTGTGAGACATAAAGTCTGAATTGTGAGATATAAAGTCAGAATTGTGTTCAGCAGATGTAAGAAACTCATACAGGTTTGGAACATCTTCAGGGTGAGCAAATGATGACAGAACTTAATTTTTTTGCCGAACTGTCCCTTTAATCAGTTGGATGTCTGATCCGTACCCTGGAGCACAGCTGAGACACGATTAAACAAGTGTTCATCAGAATGAATCAAACAATGATGTTATATTGCTATAATATGATGGTCATCATCTTGAAACACTACAGATAGAATCTAGGTCACTTCTTCTATCTCTCCCTTCTGATATTTTTCAGTCTTTAATTTAAGCTTTATTGACTGCCGTTTACTTCTCTCCTGCGTTTGTTTCACGCTTCTTCTCTCAGCTTACAGGAAGTGAACTCAATGATCAACAAACGACTGAAAGATGTTCTTTTCACTGACCAGTGGAGCGAGGTCTGCATGGACGCTCTCAGCCCCTTCGGATATGTACTGGTCAGTAATGTTCCCCTTAACCACACACTCACACACACACACACACACACACACACACACCCATAAAGTTGTCATTGGAGCCTCAGGGGTCACATTATGTAATCCTGACTGAGTGGCTGAGGATGAAAATCTCTTTGCTGGTCTTTGTCTCTGTCATGTGCTTCATGTTTCTATTTTCAATCAGTTAGACTCCTTCCTCATTTTATGTGCCATTATTTTCTTTGTGGAAAATAATCTCATAAAAACAAAGTGCCGTACTACACATATTCATTGTTGAACACAGTATACAGTGTTTCTACACTATATGAAATATATATACTGCAGTGTAATATTATATTCTGAATATTGCCCTCGTCTCTCTCTGGAAGGCTGTTAAAAATCACATTTGATGGCACTTTTGCTTAATTAATCATATACTATTATAGTTTTAATAGAGGTATAGTTAATATATTGAATTAGATTTTATTTATTTATGTTAAAGTTTGTCATTTTTTATTAGTTTTAGCTTTTAAATATGTCTAAAAAGGTTTTTATGAATATGTATTTATTAGTTTGAGTTTATTTAGTTTTAGTTATTTTAGTACTTAGTTAAACTAACTAAGTCATTTAGCTGAAATATACTAAAGTTTTTTTGGTTGCACTTTATTTTAAGGTGTCAATATTACAGTGTAATTATACATACTGTAACAATGCGACTGTAAAATAAAGTGTTAGCATTTTTTTAAATATTTATTTTATTTGAGTTAACATTTATTGTGTTTCGAGTAACAAATAAATGGTTATAGTTAACAAAAATAACCCTGATTTTAGTATGGCATATTTATTTATATATTTTTTCTGTTTTCATTTCTATTTTAGTTTTAGTAATTTGGATTTGTCATTTTTATTATTTTTTCACCGTTAATTAATTTTTTTCATCTCGGTTTTAGTGTTAGTAATTTTAAAAGTTGCCAAGGCATCATTTTTAATTTTCGTGTAAGTAAGTTAAAGTTTTTAATCTTTTCATTTATATTTTATTTCAGCTTTATTTTAACACTCTAAATTTAGATGCTGGGTTATTTCAGCTCATGTTTGGGTCAAATATGGACAAACCCAACTCTTTCATTCAATTTTAAAGTAATGGTTGGTTTTGTCCATATTTGACCCAAACATGAGCTGAAACAACCCAACATTTTTTAGAGTGAACTAATGAAAACAGCCCTTACTAGTTTAAGTTAACAACTGAACTGAAAACAGTTGTATGATTGTATACAGGACCTAAAACTAACTTTTTGCCAGGGTTATTTCACCCAAAATGAAACTTCGGTCATTAATTCCTCTCCCTCATGTCGTTCTACACCCGTAAGACCTTCGTTCATCTTCAGAACACAAATGAAGATATTTCTGAAGAAATCTGATGGTTCAGTGAGTCTCTATTGACAGTGATGAACACTTTCAGATGAACAGAAAGAAACTGAAACATATTTAAAACAGTTCATGTGAGTTCATGTTCAACCTTGATATTATAAAGCGACGAGAATACTCTGTGCGCCAAAAAAACCCCGAAAATAAAGACTTTTCAACAATATCTAGTGATGGACGATTTCAAAACACTGATTCATGAAGCTTTACGAATCTTTTGTTTCGAATCAGTGGTTCGGTTCGCGTATCAAACTGCCAAAGTCACGAGAACTATTGAAATTGAGAAACATTTATTGATGTAACGAAGCCTCGTTTACTGAAATCATGTGACTTTGGTGCTCCGAACCAAACCACTACTAGCTAAACACTAAAACTACTAGCCTAACTGATATAAATTTAAAACATGATTAAAGACAAGTAAACAGTCATTAATAAAATAAAAACAAATTAGCAGGAATATTAGGCTGCTGTCACTTTAAGAGCGAATGCACGGATCTAATATACGGATACTGTATGCAGGCATTTACTTTCTCAATTGTTTACGTTCACGTAAGATATAACCGATGTTTACTAAGGATGCTTGCTATTTTTTTACATAAATTTGTGTGAATTTGTGCAAAAAGATATGAAAGAGAGCTCAGTTTAGTAATCTGAGACTCAGTATTAATTGACCCTTCGCGGGCAGTTTGATTGACAGACGATCTGACCAATCAAAACCCTGAATCCGCCATTGTGTCTGACAAAGCAGTCAGGGGAGTTAGTAGATTAACGTTGGTGAACTTGAATCACGTCTTTCACGCTTGAAACAACATTCCTTCTGATGTTCATTCATGTTTATTTGATGCTATAAATGAACTAGTATGAAGAGATGATCGAGGAGCTACAGCGATTTGTCACCACACTATACGCTATTTATTGTTTAAACTGCTTTAAAAAATGACGATATATTAAATATGAAACCGCAATGTATTTTTCACATGATGTGTGGCGTGATAGCAACAGTAACTAAAGGGGGCGGGTCTTTGCGAAGGGTCAATTTTAGCCCCTGCTTGTATAACATGCCATTTCCCACCCTGTCAAAATTTTCTCTCGTCCTCTAACATTAGAGAGCAAGCGATGATTTAGTACTCAGGTTGTGTGTTTTTATATTACCCGGCTCCTGAATAAACCTGACAGAGGAAATCATTTTCAGTCTGTTTATCTCCTGTCTCTCTGTAGGTCACGTCTCAGAGGATGCAGGGAATGCTGCTGCTGGTCTTCGCCAAGTACTATCACCTGCCTTTCCTGAGAGGCATTCAGACGCAGACCACTCGCACCGGGCTCGGCGGCATCTGGGTACGTTATCTGCCCTTTTCACGTTTCGCTGCAATCTCATGCTTCCCCTTCCTAAAGTTATTCAGGGTTATTCAGCCTCGTTTCTGCATCAGCCGATATTGGAACAGGCATTGAATCCTCGTGTGCAGATATGAAAGGTTACAGGATTCTGTCAAATATCTCATGCAGTGTGTTGCTGAAATATTAATCATGTGCTGAACACCTAATGAATATAAAATGATGCCATCGTAATGATAAACTAACCCCTCGCAGCAAGAATAACGGTGTCAAACTTTAGAACAAAGTGCATGAGGCTGGTTTTTTAAATTAATTATTAATAAGTCACATTCATCTGAATTCATTGAGCAAAAAAAAGGCAGATCCATCTTGTAGTCTTTAAAATTGGAAAGGAATATTTTCTCAGATGATCCGTTTTAAATCATCGATAAAGAATTTTAATGAGAGAGCTTAAAGTGATAGTGGAATTTGAATAATTCAATTCAATTAAACGTTTTGTGTGAATTAAAAATCAGATACGTGTTAATAAATAAATACTTTAAATGCATGCAAATCTGAGCTGTGCAACTGATATATTTCAGCAGTTTGATAATATGAACTATTTTACAGATGATGCAGTGTAAAATTTCGACATTGTTTGACTTTCAACACTCTCAGTTCTAATGACTGATCGCCATGGTTACTAAACACCTGTTCTATATTCTGATTAATTAGTTATCGTTTGTGTTCTGCTCGTCAAGTTTTGAGTAGAAAAAGCGCTGCTGGATTTAAATGCATGTATATTACAAGATTCTGCACAATCCTTGTGTACATTTATTCTATAGTTTGGTTAATTTGATAATGCCTTATGCAATATTTAAAGAGGACTTTTTCCATGTTTGAGTGCTATAATCTGGTCGCTGGTGTATCTGCCATCCCAGAATATGTGAAAAAGTACAAAACCCAAAAAGTTTGTTTTGGAAAGCCTTTCTCTGATAAAAAACGAGCTGCTCAGATTTCTCTTCTCTTGTGACGTAGGAAGGGGATCTTATTATAATATCACCGTTCCTTAATCTGCACGTTTCCACAATTTTGTTTTCAAACTGACTGTGGGCGTCCATTCATAGTGACGAGTTGATCAACTCCACAGCGACTACATCAATTTATCCACTAACCGTTCAGAAACGTCTAAAAGTTGGAACTTCTTCCTGAGTCTCTCCAGCAGTGTCGGTTTGAACAACGTAAAGGATGAACACTTTCCTCATTTTGTCTGCGTGAGATTCTCCAGCTTTGTTGTTGTTGAGCTGTTAAAGCTCCGCCCTCTTCTGGAGCAGCAGCTCATTTGCATGTAAAGGGACACACACAGAAACGGCGTGTTTTTGTTCACACCCAAATAGAGGCAAATTTGACAAGCGATAATAAATGATCTGTGGTTGATTTTGAGCTCAAACTTCAGACACATTCTGGGGACACCAGAGACTGATATTACATCCCTTTAACATAATTTTCTATATTTTATTGCACAGAATTTTGAATATATTTCTCCAGAAATCAGTTTAGAAAATGTGCGCAAATTTGTGTAATTATAAGTGTGGTGATCAGTGTTATCATCGATATACTGTTATAGTTTTTGTGAATGTTTTGAATTAGGTTTTATGTTTATATTTTCAGTTTTCTTTTTCGTTTTTGTTAACATTTTTATTACTTTTTGAAATATCTTTATGAAGTTTTTATTGCGTTTTAGTTTTTAGATGTAATCAGCGATAATCCTGGCGGTGACTTGAAAATGTTAATCAAAAGAAAAAATTATTCATTGTTTTTTGCAAAAAAATAAAACAATCTATAGAATTGTCTAGCAGTTCTTTTTTTGTTTTCAAAAAGTGACAGTGTACATTAATCAACATTCATGACTGTAAATGTACCCAAATTAGCCCAAAGACTAGTTTTCATTGGTAGTCCCTTTGCCAGATGTTATTAGGCATAAAACTTAATGAGAAAGATTCGTCACTCTCACACTCTGCAGGGGAATAAAGGGGGCATCAGCGCTCGCATGACCGTGTTCGGCCATTCGATCTGTTTCTTGAACTGTCATCTGCCCGCACACATGGAGAACACAGACCAGCGCATGGAGGACTTCGAAAGCATCCTGCAGCAGCAGCAGTTTGAAGGACAAGCTGCAATGGGCGTTCTGGATCACGAGTAAGACACACACACACACACACGTCGGGTTTCCATGTTTTATGGGGACATAAAACATAAACGTAATGATTTTTATAGTGTACAAACTGTGTAATCTATACCCTACCCCTAAACCCACCCATCACAGAAAACTTTCTGCTATTTTAGATTTCCAAAAAAGATCATTCCGTATGATTTACAAACCCAAAAAATGTCAAAATTGATGGGTATGACTATACATTTGGTCCTCATAAAGTAGGGAATGCCAGGACCACACACACACACATTATATAAACACACATTGATGTTTTTATTGTGAGTGCAGCAGTAATGAGAACATCAACTCTTTTAGTGTAATTCATGATCATGCATCTCACCAACAGATGGTGCTATTGTACTTTAGTTTCCCAAGGGAAGTGTTTCTCAGTCTTCACGTTTCAGTTTTATCCTTGACATAAAGTTGTGACCCAACACAGCACCAAATTTATTTTTTTTTATCTTACAAAAACAATGAAACATTTCTGTTTATGTATTGCATGTCATGCAATCTGTCCATAATGCCATAGCTGTAATCTGCTTGGTTTCTAGTGATGAATTTACTACTAAATAAATACCATAGAGTTTCGACGCACAGCCAAGTTGCTGAAAAAAGATTGGGGCGATTTTTCACTATTTATTAAACCTCTTTTGTACGTTATTGAGGCTTAGAATTACCTTTTTTTTTACAATACAAATCAAATTGAGCGAATTATATGGAATTGACCATTTTTAAAGTAATATGCATTACACTTTATTTTCGATATTCCACTTAAGACATTTTACTAACTATTAGTAACTTTGCAACTACATGTCAACTACATCTCTTAGAGTATTAGTAGACTGTCTAAGTTGAAATGTAGCTGCAAAGTTACTTATAGTCAGTAGAATATCTGTTGGGGAGCATCAAAATAAAGTGTTTTTAAGTCTATTAATACTCTAGTTGACATGCAGTTGACCATCGAAATAAAGTGTTACCCTGTTATCTTATGATTATATAACCCACCATTGATGGTTGTTCTTGATTTGTGACGACCTTGAAATTGATACTGAAAACTGACTCGTGGCAAATGTTTACAGTGTGGTTTTCTGGTTTGGAGACCTGAACTTCCGAATCGAGGACCTTGAGATGCAAGTTGTGAAAGGAGCTATTGACAATAACAAACTGTCCATACTGTGGGAAAAAGACCAGGTGAGATTTGCACGAAGAACCTCTGATCTTCTTTGCTGCCTCTAAAAGTCGAAGATCGCTTTGTACACATGACGACGTGATTTAAATATAATGAAATGCCTTTGAAGGTGTTGAATGTATTTGTGTTGAATCTCTTCATGTGCTAGTATTGTTCATACTGACACTACATGAATGTTTGATGCTTCTCGTTCTCTCCGTCTCGCAGCTGAACATGGCTAAAGGCAGTGAGACTGTGCTTGAAGGCTTCCACGAGGGGCCAATTAAATTCCCTCCTACGTATAAGTTTGATGTGGGCACAGACACATATGATACCAGGTAAAATGGAAAAGATTGAATACGTTTAGGTCCATTAATGCTTCTTTTGACGTCTTGCTTCCAAACCGATGTAAGGACTCAAAGCATGCATACAGTACACTCACATAAAGCGATTTATACTACATAGCAAATCTGAACTGCTGATTGCATGTATCGTCGCAAAATTTATCCATATTATCACCTAGCTCTTTTTTTTTTAGATATATAAGTATGTCAACTTCATCCACAAACATACAGTACACTCATGTTAAAACGCTATGTACTGTACCGTAAAATGTAACTATATTATCGCCCAGATTTAACGCGACTATAAGGCATTAATATATTATAAACATTAACATCATAATTTTCTGTAAAGCTGCTTTGAAAATGTGTATTGTGAATAAATTTGACTTAATATTTATATTAATATTATATAATAATATTAATATAAATATTAATAAAATCATAATATATTATTATTATATACTTATAACTATAAATATTATTTAATATTTATATAATATACTTTTTATTTTTTACATTTTTGGTCTTATTCAAGATTTCTCGCACCTCAGCACTTTTTGTCATCTTAATTTTGCACTTGGCCCTTCGCAGGCAGTTTGATTGACAGGCGATCTGACCAATCATAACCCCAAATTCGCCATTTTGTCCGTCAAAGCGGTCAGGGGAGTTAGTAGATTAACGTTGGTGAACTTGAATCACGTCTTTCCGCTCTTGAAACAACATTTCTTCTGATGTTCATTCATGTTTATTTGATGCTATAAATGAACTAGTATGAAGAGATGATCGAGGAGCTACAGCGATCGGTCACCACACATTAAAGCAACAGTAACTAAAGGGGGCGGGTCTTTGCGAAAGGTCACTTCTGCTATGATCGGCTAATCTCTTCACATATGAAATGAGTGCCAATATTTAGGCACATTATGCAGGTTTGCTGTCAGAAATTTGTTTTTGGACTGAGAAGGGAGTTTTGAGGTCTAAAACACAGTATATCAAACCGTTTTCCTCCAAGTTAACTTCAATTTCCCATTCCCGTCAATCTGTAATATTGAGTTCCTGCAATGATATTATTATTGCATTGTTATTTAAGTGAATCTTCATCTTTCTTAGTGGTAAAAAACGTAAGCCAGCGTGGACTGATCGTATTCTTTGGCGGTTGAGGCCGACGGCTCAGGTCGGCAACAGCGTGTCGAGGCGCAGCTCCATGTCGGGACTGACCAGCGGAATCCGTGTGTCGCAGCATTTTTACCGCAGTCACATGGAATACACCGTCAGCGACCACAAGCCTGTCTCCTCGATTTTTACTCTGCAGGTCGGCACACTAACACTTCTTGAGCTCAAATCAGGCTTAAAAATGTCTTTTTTCATGTTGGTTCTGTTAATGTACATGTCTTTGACTGCACTTTGCCAGTGGACCCTTTTCACATTTCCGGGGTTCTCAGAAACATAAGTCATCACAGATGGGTGAATTTCTATAGCGGTTAATGGGAAACGGCCCAAGGCGTACGCGGAATAAAGGGGCGGGGCCTGGTTGAGGTAGTTTATGGTAAGGGGCGGGACATTTCCAAACACACTCAAAGCGCTTGGCTAATCACAACACTCCAATCAGAGCACATTGTGCTTTTCAGAAGGAGGGGCTTCATAGAGACAGGAACTAAACAGAACGTTACTGACAGACTGGGAAGAGAGGAGAATATGAGGAAAATAATGTGTTTTTATCAACAAAAATGCATGAAAACCTACTCTAGTGGAGCCCAAGTGTTATCAATGTAAATTAAATTTTTTTTAATAAATAAAAAGTTTATTTTAAAAAATTGCTTGTTTACAACTTTACATTGTCAATGGAAATGCAGAATCACAGGGTGTGAAAAGGGTCTGCTCTTTTATTTGAAAGGAGGAACTTCCTAAGGCATAAATACGGTGGCCTCAACGCACTGCAAATAAGAAAACACGTGCAAAAAAAAAAAAACGTGATCATCAGTTTGACAACACATGCAAATCCTCACAACTCATGCAAACACAGAAACGCACTGCAAACACAAAAACGCGCTGCAAATAGCACAAACAACAACGGAAATGTTTCAACGGGACCCCAAAAAGTGACGAACCCTACTAGGACCTGCTTATTAGCTTTGTCCGAAAACACTCACCCGTTCATTCATTCACTAATCCCTATATAGTGTACGGCATTTGAGTGCTGTTTATGTTTATGTGTTTACGGCGCGTTTCTGTGTTTGCAGCGCGTTTCTGTGTTTGCAGTGTGTTTTTGTGTTTGCAGTGTGTTTTTGTGTTTGCAGCACGTTTTTGTGTTTGCAGTGCGTTTTTGTGTTTGCAGTGCGTTTTTGTGTTTGCAGCGCGTTTTTGTGTTTGCAGTACGTTTTTGTGTTTGCAGTGCGTTTTTGTGTTTGCAGTGCATTTTTGTGTTTGCAGTACGTTTTTGTGTTTGCAGTGCGTTTCTGTGTTTGCAGTGCATTTTTGTGTTTGCAGTGTGTTTTTGTGTTTGCAGAGCGTTTTTTCGTTTGCAGCGCATTTCTGTGTTTGCAGTGCGTTTTTGTGTTTGCAGTACGTTTTTGTGTTTGCAGCGCATTTTTGTGTTTGCAGTGTGTTTTTGTGTTTGCAGTACGTTTTTGTGTTTGCAGTACGTTTTTGTGTTTGCAGTGTGTTTCTGTGTTTGCAGTGCGTTTTTGTGTTTGCAGCGCGTTTTTATGTTTGCAGTGCGTTTCTGTGTTTGCAGTGCGTTTTTGTGTTTGCAGTGCGTTTTTGTGTTTGCAGTGCGTTTTTGTGTTTGCAGCGCGTTTTTATGTTTGCAGCGCGTTTTTGTGTTTGCAGTGCGTTTTTGTGTTTGCAGCGCATTTCTGTGTTTGCAGCGCGTTTCTGTGTTTGCAGCGCGTTTTTATGTTTGCAGTGCGTTTTTGTGTTTGCAGTGCGTTTTTGTGTTTGCAGCGCATTTCTGTGTTTGCAGCGCATTTCTGTGTTTGCAGCGCGTTTTTATGTTTGCAGTGCGTTTTTGTGTTTGCAGTACGTTTTTGTGTTTGCAGTGCGTTTTTGTGTTTGCAGTGCGTTTCTGTGTTTGCAGTGCGTTTTTATGTTTGCAGCTTTTTCTGTTGCAGTGCGTTTCTGTGTTTGCAGTGCGTTTTTGAGTTTGCAGCGCATTTCTGTGTTTGCAGCGCGTTTTTATGTTTGCAGCGCATTTCTGTGTTTGCAGCGCGTTTCTGTGTTTGCAGCGTGTTTTTATGTTTGCAGTGCGTTTTTGTGTTTGCAGTGCGTTTTTGTGTTTGCAGCGCATTTCTGTGTTTGCAGCGCGTTTCTGTGTTTGCAGCGCGTTTTTATGTTTGCAGTGCGTTTTTGTGTTTGCAGTACGTTTTTGTGTTTGCAGTGCGTTTTTGTGTTTGCAGTACGTTTTTGTGTTTGCAGTGCGTTTTTGTGTTTGCAGTACGTTTTTGTGTTTGCATGTGTTGTGAGGATTTGCAGGGCGTTGAGCTCTCTTGGCCACCGTACATAAAGCAATAAAACATTTTTAAAAGTAAAACCTTTCAATTCAAGGTTCACACGGTCATGAATGGCTACACTTTCATAGCTGTACATTGTGTTTAACATGTGATGTCCCTGCAGTTCCCATATAAGGTGGACATGCCTTTAGTTACACTCCTTGTAGAGGATGAATGGAGAGAGATATCAGATGCAGTGGCCAGATTCAAGATGGTGCCCAACTTTCCTCGAAGCTCTTGGGACTGGATTGGACTTTACAAGGTTATTTCAATGATTTCTCCTAAAGATGTAGATGTAAAAGAAATGATGCAAATATCTTTTTTAGTAACTTATATAATTAATTGAACATACTTTATAAATATGTCATTTCACAGGTTGGGTTTAAGCACCATAAAGATTATGTGGGCTACACTTGGGCCAAGCAGGAAGAGTCTGATTTCCTGAGACAGGAGCACGAAGTAATGACAAATCGTACATCCATTTAGTTGCATGAGACAGACATTCACTTGTGTTCATTAAGCTCCACATTGATGCTTGTGAATTTTAAGTAGGAGGTTTTGATTTCTCCAGGTGATTTTTACTGAGGAAGAATTGCCCAAGGATTCTGGGGACTTCATACTGGCTTACTATAGCAACAATATGAGCTCCATTGTGGGCGTCACTGAGCCATTCCAGGTACATCATCTCTTTTCATTTTAAATCCAGCATTTACTTGCTTTGCACCATGAAACTATTGAATCAGTAGCTGTGTTTACATGGACCCTAATAATACGATTTTAATCGAACTAGTAGCACAGTCGGAATTAAAAAGTCAAATGTAATTACGCCAATCGGAATGAATTGGCCAAATTTCATTTGGATTGTAAGGGTTTGCTTTAAACCTTTTCTAATATGATCGAAATTGAAACGGATTGAAAAGCAGGCCTACTGCGCATGTGCAATGGCGTAAAAATGGCGTAATGACACGCGAGACAAGCTGTTTGTTGTTGAATGAAGTGTCATAAGTGATTGTCGTGTCTAAAATTCTAAAATTTGTGAAGTGAAGCTGGACTTCGCCCCACCAGACCTTGTTTTGGAGGGGCGTTTTGATAAATATAAGCAGCACGGCACAATGCTTCATGTGCTCGTCATCTCCTAAATTAGGACCCGAAATAGATAAATATTAAGTCTGATTTTTAAAACAAAGTGTAACGCAGTTCTTAAGAACGGGAAGAAGGAGGCGGGAAACCGGTGAACGTTATTAACTTTTAATCAAATGAATAAACAAACAATAAAACGAAAGTAAAAGGGCGGCAGTTCCTCATGGCGACTGCCGCCCGCACAAACATAATAAAACACAACATAAAGTCCTGGCCTGGTCCTCTCTCGTCCTTCACTGTCGTTGCTCCTCTTTTATGCTTCCGGAGCTCCTCCGTGAGAGACACGAGACCGGTGTAGCGCGCAGCTGACGCTCATTATCTCTCACGTCACTAAGAAGTTGATGATGCTTTCCAGTTAATATGTTTCTCCTCCTTTAATAGATTCAACTGCCAGCCTCTGCCGCAGCTGGCCTGAGTCCGTCTGACAGCTCTGACTTCACGTCTGATGATGAGGTAAAGAAGAACGACTCCTGTGACTCCAGCCCTGAGACCGAAGAGAAACAAAGCAGCAGCTGGAGCTCCAGACACGCCGAAGGGCAGACGCCAAACCCGTACCAACTGCACTCCAAAGACACCACCGTGGCACATTCCAGCTCTAGCGGGCAGGGCGGTGGTACTGTCGAGTCCTCTGATGACCCTGTCGCGACGGAAGATAGCTCTAACTCAGGAAAAGATGCAACCAAGCCCGAGGAACCTTAGCTAAGCACACCACCTTCTCTGGAGGATCATATCAGCTCAAGGCTGGGGTTGCAGGTGTCTGTTGGGTCTGTGATGTCGTTGTAGATTTACTGTCCTATGATGTTGTTCGGAGATGTTGTGTAATATGTTGCAGGGCAGCAGTAAGCGTTTAGTATGTGGCTCCCTCCAGCAAAAACAAGAGGGCAGACTACTGTACTGTGTAGTCATACTATTCATATTCTTCTTTCTGTCTCTCTGACTGCACAAGATAAAACCTTCAACACTTAGAAATAATCCTACACTCTTAAAAAAAAAGGTTCCAAAATGGCATTTTCCCAGCAATGCCAATGAAGAACCATTTTGGGTTCCTCAGAAAAAAGCTCTCAAAAGAACCATTTGTTTATTTTTTGTTTTTTTTTAGATCTTTATGTAAGTTCTATGGAACCATCAATGCCAATAAAGAACCTTTATTTTTAAGAGTGTAGATATACTTGCACAATATTAGTGCTTTTAATTGATTCATATGGGCGTTTTTTTTCCAGAATTAACCAGGGTTTAATGCACAACGGAAAACAATTCTGGTTCTTATTGGATTTATCGGAGCAGATCCTCTTTATGATTTCCAGCGCTCTGTTCCAAACTCTAGTGAGCTGCCTATCTAGGCATCATAGACACCCTCCAGACTCCCAGATGCTTTCTTGAAATACCTTGGCTGCGTTTAACTCCACTTTTAGACTTCCCTAAGGACTTCACCTTTTGAAGTGCGTTGAAGTTTATTCCTCGACCCCTCAACTTTGACAGAGGGAGCATGTCTACTCATATTCACACTTCAGGCAGATCCATAGACCACAATGCAACATGATTGTGACGTCAGAATAGCAACTCGCATGGCGGGCTCCATAGCAGATTTCAAGGGCTTAGGGTGTTCCGATTAAACCCATTGCAAGGGTTCCGCCAGTAGTGGGCGCTGCAAGCAATGACGTACCTCCGAGTGAAGAAACGTAGGAATTTGGTGAGGGAAGGGCACTTTTTAGTGGACTTAAATGCAGCCCTTGTTTTGGTAAAGGATATGGTATTCCCAGAATGCACTGATAAAATATTTTATTACATTCTGAAAACAATGAAGATAAATTGCTCAATCTCATTGACTATTTAAGACAACATTTGTGCGTCCTACTTAATTCAGTACATCGGAATAACTTCAGGCTGTTTTCACCTGGTATTAAGATGCGTTTTGGTCAATGGGATCACAAGTGGACGACGCTAAATACAGGGTGTAAAACACTTTGAGCTTGTCCACTTTCGACCACATCCAGAGGTCGTTGAAAACGGTTGAATGTGTTCGAACGGCCACAAAAGGCCATTTACTCTCCACCTACTGACCAAATGTGTGAACATCATGAGAAGCGCGGTAGCCAGATTTAAACTTTGTCGACTGAAGACCCAAGCTGAAAAATGTACCAAGCACAATGTTCTCCCACCATTCCTGATTTCTAGCACGCACTCCGGTCTCACGGCTGTAAGAGCAGAAATTAAAGCATCATCAAAATGCATTTTCCATCATCTCCATGCACGTTAAATTGCGTGAGCTTATTTCAGCCATTAGATCGAAAAATCTGAAAAAAAACGCATACCTTTACCCTCCCGTCGAAGAAATCAGGACAGAAGTGGTTGAAAGTGGACAAAAGAGAAACACCAGGTGTAAATGTATTTACTTGCGATCTGATCGACCTAAACGCTTCTTAACATCAGGGCCTTGAAATCAGTTGTTAGCAAGTTTCTCATAGCAAATAATGCATTAACAGAGTTACTAATAAGCCTTCATTTCAGTAAGGATGCTGCCGCCTATGTAAATAGTAGAAAGCGAGGCAGCTCACTAGGATTTGGAGCAGAGATCATGACCTTCCATAGAGGACATTGGGAATGATCTGCTAAAATGCTGTTGTCATCACCTTATTGTGACAGGGAGAAAGGTAAATTGTGTTTAAGAACTATACACATGCTCTGCAATTGCATATATTTACCATAATCTCCTCAGGTCCTTGAAAGGCAGATGCATATTAAGGGTTGACACAGAACTCGGTAAAGTACAGTTTGTATATTATTCATGTCGATTAGCGGTTTAACCAACTGTTTGCATTTCATGATATCATAGGCAGTGATGAAATCTTTTGCTCTCAGATTTGTGACTGCTGTGCTGTCATGTTCCTGTGGTTAATGTTCTCGGAAATAATTTTAAAGTGATGTCCAGCTCTTTGACCTGCCAGTTTAAAGTCAACATGAAATGCAGTTCGCAAGCCACATCTGCGTCATGTGTGCCAATGAAAGAGACGCAGGGCGGGACTTGATTGGATTGTGAAGAGTGGGTGTTACGAAGTGGCCGGAGCTTTGTCGCATCAACCGGAAAAAGAAATATTAATTTATTTAAGATTAAACTATTACACATTGATAGAGGGATACAAAGTCTAGAGACATGCACATTTAAAAAAAAACTTTTTAGAACTTAGAACTATTTTTTTTTTTTTTAGAATTTTAGAACTCTTTCTGTGCAAACGACTCCTTATAGTTGACGTTAAAAAATGTAGGGCGGGGCTTGATTTCAGCCATGGGGATTTGATTGGATGGTTGTGGTTTGCTATTGGTGGATGTAATGTGAGTGACAGGTTGCCCCGCCCTCGTCATCGGAGTAAAGAAGAGATGTCGCTGAGAGGAAGGGCAAGTTATTTTGATTAAAGATTACGGAGGGCATCTGAATTTTAAAAAACAAATAGCAACGTGTTTAAGTGCGTTAAAAGTATTTATCGCAATTAACCAACATCATAATTTGGCTAGCGTTACATTATAATCATATGACTTTGCTTGAACAAACAATAACACTCAGAATTACGCCAAAATACCCGTCTTATAAGAGCAGTCTTAAATGAGTTAATAACATCTTAAATTAACTTGTAAGGAAATGATATGCACGTCTTAAAGTGACAGTAGCCTAATAAACCAGTTGCTGTCATTAATGTTAATCAAAGATTAATGTATATTTAATCTATCATTTATGCAGTAAATGTTAGAGAGAAGCCCACTGGTAATATGACATTTATTATAATGGGTTTGTGTGAAGACTTAAATTAAACGTAATTTTTTTTTAAAGACTAATAGATGTTGAAATTGATAGCTTTTATTTATTATACGGTAATGTTGAGTGTCTATAATTATTATTATTATTATTTCTCTTAAAAAAATATATTTCATCAGGACTTCATAAACAAATATTTAAAATATACTATCTTTAAGTTGTTTCCACATTAATTTGGAGAGTAACTGTGAAATTTTTACAATATAAAAATATTATAAACTCCATTGTAATTATAGAAAAATGTGCGATTAGCTCGTTAATGGCAGCACTAAAAAATTATATGCGCAGAAAAAAAAATCGTCTATAATAAATACTGCAATATTTATTGAAGATGCGTTCATGCTAACTTTGATTAAATTGCTAGAAGCGACCAAATTGCTGTGCTCTTACATTATAGTAGAAGATGCTCAACTTTATTGCACTGGCAACGCTTTTATTGAACGACAGTGTGATCACCTGACCAGAAGCGTGCATTAAGAAAGCATCGGTTTTGATTTCATGTTGACTTTAAGCGATGAATGCATGGATTCTATCTGATCTTTAGTCTGATTTGTGTCAAGTATTGTAACATGACTGTACTTGTGGTAGGAATCCTAGCATATTTGTTGTCTAGGGCTTTCTAGGATTTATCCTACATGGTAAAACCTCCTCGACATCTTCTGTATTTCCCATCTTGTCTTTTCGTCTCCATCGCGACCTCCTCCAGGTTTTGACGTCGTCTACAGGGCTCTACTACGTGCTCCGATATCGTAATCTATTAGTAGCTCGTGAAAATTTTGTACCATGACTACTTAGCCTTAGGACACGTGGCGTGCCGTCTCACTGTTTACATGGTTAGCTGAGTGAGAGTATAAGCGTGTCAGTGTACGTGTTTCTGCATGGATATTCACAGTGTCGTGCTGTCCACCACCTTCTAATATCGCAGAAGTGTCGAGAAGTGTCACTCCTAGATGGAATAGAAAATGTGGCCGATGGAAGACATGAAAATGCTCGTTCTTTTACATTATACACGTTTTTAAATAAATCTTTGTAGTTTGGAATATCTTTGGAAGTCAAAACAATCAGGCATTCTGGAACTTTTTACTAGAAATACTATAAGTTAAATAGTCTCGAACAGGAAAACGAAATTGTAAACAACTGCATTCTCGGGATTTGTAATGTGTTTTAGATAGGATAGTCTCACGCTTCGCTATTTTCCCACACGTCTGATGATCCTGTGTGTGTTTTAACATGGTGGGTGTCGCTAGTGAAGTCATGTGACGCACAGAGCGCGTTTCATGTCATGCAGTGATGGCTATTATTAATCGCTCATATTTAGGGTTAAAGTTTTAGACTTTCATGCAGAACTTGTCCTGCGCTCTTTGTACATGAATGATTCCTCCAATCGTTGTTGAGAAGAGATGTGCTCATTTAAATGATCATTGAGGGACTGATTTGAGGGTAATAGACCTGAATCAGGGTAGTGGCATGTTTTGACAGGAATGAAAACAAGGCTATGAAGGATAGAAATACAGTGTGTTCAATGGATTGTAGGCTACTGTTGTTTCATTTGACGCTTTTATCCAAAGCGAGTTACAAGTGAGGCAGTTAGGTGGAGAGAGTGCTGTTTATTCACAATCCTGTCAGTATGGGAATCGAACCCGCAACCTTCCGGTTAAAAGCCCGACTCCCTCACCATTAGGCCACGACTACCCCTTCTACCCCTAGAATTCTTTCTCCGCCAGTGTTGTATATATTGTTGTATGGATATCTGAACAGAACAGAGCTTCCACTTTAAAAAACAAAACAACAATTCTAGCTACATGCATTCTTTTTTAATCAACAATTGATCTTCGTCATTTAATAAAAATATTTTGCTGAGAGAAAAGCTTTTTTCAAGGACTACTACGTGCATAAGCAATGCTTTTATCCCTCTTTTGATCGGGAGATTCCGTACTCTTTCAGAAGTTGCGTAATAGCGCCCCCTACTGTGTAACAGAAAACACGGAAAGCCTGAGAATTCCGCCAATGGCGGGGAAAGAGCGAACAACATACCGATTGAAACGTCTTTCCGGGGGAAAATTTTTTTTCCAGTAGACTAAACCTGACTAACCGCCCGTTCACACCAAGAACGATATAAAGGTAACGATAAAGATGTAGTTCTAAAAATCGTTCTACTTATAAAAGAATGGCAGTGTCCACACCAGCTATAAAGAGAAACTATATCGTTGGGATCACTTTCAGAACCATTGTTTTTTCCATCTGTTGAAGGAGAAAACACTCCTGACAGCCAATCAGAATCATTCTAATATAAGGGCTCGCGCATTTAAATGAACGCAGCTACGGCCGGAAGTGAGGCAAAATCTCAGGATAAATAACAGTAAATTAAATGTGCTACTTATCAAATTGTGTTTTATTAACATCTACACCCACCCCAGCCCTAAACCTACCCTTACAAATACGGTTATTAAATAAAATAAATGAATAAATATTAAATGACGCAATATTGATGTGCGCATGCCCACCGAAGTTTAACCGCCGAGGTCCAGAAAAAGCCACCACAGTTTGGCAATTCATCCCCCCCTTTTCAAGACTACTTTAAAGAAAATGGATGTATGGAAAACAACCGGTCATATCCTCGAAATAAATGGCGAGAAGTAATAATGACGAGATGATTATGCCAGGCTAGCAAACGGTGTAACATAAAATTACCTCAGGTATCCAGCGCTCATGTTTGGCTTGCTTTGAAGTCGCGGTGAAAAAGACTCGGCGTTGATTTTATTCCACTATATTGACCACTTCAATTCACTGTTAAATTAGATCGAGTATTCACTCGAAACATAGCATGCTGAGGACATCTGCTGTTTAAAGCCGTGTAAACGCAACAAGAACAGCAAAAACATGTTGTGCACGCTTTGAAACTGTTGGTGGGGACGCAAATATAGTTATCGTTCTTTGTGTGAAAGGGCCTTTAAGTCTATATCATAGAGGCCTGGCATCACACAACACTTTATCATAGTGGCAGAGAGTGAGTAAACACATTTTCTTCTTCAAAAAAAAATAAAATAATTTGCAACGCTTGCAACAGGATCAGGTTTATTAATACTCATATTTTTATACTCCATCAGCCCTACAAAATTTAAAAGCTATAGATGCAGTAATGGAAAAATAATTTCCTTTCAAAGCCAAATAAATGTTTTGCAAGTGCCAGTGTTTAATACTTTGAATATTTTTGGTTTTATTTTCCAGTTTTTTCCGTTTTTGAGCTTGCAAGATAAGCACGTGTAGGGAATGTTATTGGATGAAATGAGCTCAGTGATTATGTGGATATAGATACAGTATGTAGAACAGATGACAATCAGTGCCAAAACAGAGAAGAAACTTTATTTAAGATTATATTTATTTTCTTATTCATGACATTATGTCCATTCCAGATTCTGCTGGTCAGCTTGTTTCAATCATTATAAAGAAGGTAATTTAGGAAAATAATGGGAATTTATAATTATGTTTTCCTTTCAAGATTTTACAGTTGTGCATCTTTATTGATCATTAAAGCAAATGTCATTGACTCATTGCTGTTTGCTTTATATTCACATTGATTATAAATAAACACTTTTTTTGGACTTGTATTGAGCAGAATGTATCGACTTGGTAGGCCTGTGAATCATTGTTCTTGGTTGTTGTTGTGTAATGGTGTCTTGCCTTAGACCACTGTCAAACATTGGTGTCAAAATGAAAATAAATCCTTTTGAAACTGGAATATTGTATTACTATTTCATGAAGAAAATGTACTACCTACACTACCATTCAACAGTAAGAAATATATACTTTTAAATACTTTTTAATGCATTAATGAGCATCTTTAGGAGAAGAAAATCTTAAAGGCACAATATGTACGATTTTTGGATTAAAATATCCAAAAAAAACACTAGAACAATTCATAATCCCAGATGTTTCCAAGAATGTTTAAATCCAGAGAAATAAGCAATTTTAACCAGGACATGGACTGTGTCCGTGCGTCGCCTATCAATGACATCATACCCACGTTACACTCGATTTCCGCTTTTATTTTGTAAAAACCATGGAAACACCAAAAACGCTTTTAGTATATTATGTGTTTTATTAGACAGGTGAGCAACTGTTTGGATGCATTTATTGACAGAAAACTAATTGTTGCTCAGTCTTATTGTTTAAATCTCGTTTTCTTGATTTACCGCGAGTACCATGTTTTACCGTGCCTAATATCGATCTAGCTTACTGCAACAAGTGTCTCATCGCAGGCGCCGAGCGAACGCACACAGTAGCATTATAACAACTTTCAGCACACAAATGCATCTAATATGATAAACAGCGCAGCGTTACTCCACATACGCTTGACCGGAAGAAGCGGAAGCAGCGACTGCGGCATAATAAAAGCCCCACTGCTCTCGAGTCATGCGTCGCGCTCGTCTCTCATTAGCAATCTCTCATTAGATGTGGCAGTCACAGTGCCACATCTAAATAACCACAGGACACATGACATCAAAGTAATTTGCTAGAATGCTATGATCAAATCTAGAGTACAACACTCAACCACATAATGTCATAATGAGCGTCAGCTGCGCGCTACACCGGTCTCGTGTCTCTCACGGAGGAGCTCTGGAAGCATAAAAGAGGAGCGACGACAGTGAAGGACGAGAGAGGGCCAGGCCTGGATTTTATGTTGTGTTTCTATTATGTTTGTGTTACTTTCGTTTTGTTGTTTGTTTATTTTGCTTTTATTAAAGTTATGTAGAACGTTCGCCAGTTCCCGCCTCCTTCTTCCCGTTCTTACGAACTGTGTTACAAGCGCCCTCTGGCTTTCAGATGGAGAAGCGCTGCTGATCGCAGAGCCGTACAGCTCTGACAAGCTGCGCATTAAACAATCCCACCCTTTGCCAAATCGCGTGCGATTTAAACGTCATAAAATATATGGCCAAATGACAAACAGTTGCGGTTTATACATTTACTGGATGACAGTATTTCCCACACTATAAAATACAGATGAAGCAGCAACATGTTTTAATGTGCCCTGAATTACACGTTATGCAATAAGATTTTGTTAAGAATGTTATTTGTTTTGAGTTGCAACTGTCTGACGCATTACAGTGGTAATAAAGTTGGAACGAATATGTTGTGAATGAAACAACATTATCAAAGAGACAAAGCACGACTTGTCACTGAGGGAATTAAAAGTGCCAATCATCAGTGTTGAATAACAGGCTTTATAACACAACTAAAGAAAACTTCCCTCGCTGTTACGTAATGCTATTTCACTGGGAGACTGATAAGAAAAACAGCCTGATCATAACAACAGTTATCACGGAAATGTTTGTATATACAGTATATCAGTGTTTGCTTGCCAGCATTGCCCATTTCTGATGCAATACTTGGCTGGATTGAGAGGTGTGGTGTTAAGCAGTGCCATTGTGAGGGAGATTTGTGCCTATAAACTGCTGTCTCATCCTGACCTCATCAAGGACAGAGTCTGGTTTGGAAATCTTTCTTTTTATCCGTCAAATTGAATAAAAAAACCTGAGTCATTGTCCATTTAAGATTGCATCTGAGTCAGAAGCGCTGCTCTAATATGACACAACAGATTTTCAAAGTAAAACGTGTGATGTGTGTCTTTGCTGCTTCGGTCTGGTTCATCAGAACCGTGTTGGGAATTGGTGGATCGCTGAGGAACAATGTATGAATATAGATGATACAGAGAGAATTATCAGGCCGTCCTAAATAAATGTCAAGACTAATGAGTCGCACATCTATTCTCAAATCACAGACCTGGGTGAATTTCAAGATCTTTAAAAAAAAAATTCGCGTAAAGAATATAAGGCATGCTCTGCCTCATTACTGCTATGCTAAATATCACTATTATTAATAATAGGCCTATATTTGTAATGCAAAGTAGTGAAGTGTAAGCCTACAGTTCATTGTAGTTTTGAATGAAATTCTGCAGGCTGTAATTGCTTCCATGTTTTATCTCCAAGGTGATTATGTCAGGCTAATGACCTGTATTATTATCATCCACTAAACAGTAATATGGATTATGTAACAATTAATGACATTGCACTTTGATATCGACCAAATGTCAGATGTGGAACAACGCGGGTGTCATGACCTACCTTTAAGAGTTGTATATCCAAACTAATGTTGATTTTTTTAAATGTTTTTGAAAGAAGACTTGGTTACAATTTATTTCTGGTCCTCTTTAGACATTCTACTAACTATAAGTAACTTTGCAACTACATGTCAACTACCTCTCATAGGGTTTTAGTAGACTGTTATGGTTAGGGTTCGAGTTAGAATAGGTTGAAAGTGTTGCTTATGTCTGTTGGGGAGCAAAAAAAGAAAGTGTTTTTAAGCAGACAGTCTATTAATACTCTGATAACCGTTATTTTGTAGTTAGTTGAATGTCTAAAGTGAACCATCAAAATAAAGTGTTACCAACGACTCTTCTGCTCACCAAGGCTGCATTTATTTGATAAAAAATAGAGAAAAAAACAGTAATATTGTGAAATATTATTACAATTTAAAGTTACAATTTTCTATGTGAAATATATAGTAAAATATAATTTATTCCTGTGATCAAAGCCTATATTTGTAATGCAAAGTAGTGAAGTGTAAGCCATTGTAGTTTTGAATGAAATATACATGCACACACACTGTCTTTCTAACAACGTTTTTGTAGTTTTGGATGACCTATTCCGTCATGGTACAAAAGTAAAAAACTATTGACATGGCATGGTGGTCATGAAGCTCATTTGTGACTCTGGACCATAAGATTAAATTTTTTGAAATTGAGATTCATACATAATCTGAAAGCTGAATTAATAAGCTTTCCATTGATGTATGATTTGTTAGGACATGACTATATTTTAATATATTTTAATAATCTGAGGGTGCAAAAAGACCTTAGCAGTGCATCTCCATTCACAAAAACACATTTTATTGATACAAAATATCTTCATGGAACATGATCTTTACTTAATATCCTAATGATATTAAATATCTTAAGTGTCAATTTCTTTCATGATATTTGGCATAAAAGAAACATCGATATATTGTTGGCTATTGCTACAAATATACCCGTGCAACTTATGACTGGTTTTGTGGTCCAGGGTCACATGACAGGCTAACGTTCAGAGATGGCTTCAGTTCAGATCAATATCAAGGCTTCAGTGGACTGTATCTTTTTTTTTCAGCTGCGTGTCCTTTCACAGCACGAAGACATAATTGGTCGAAATTGACAACAGTTTCTCCCCATGGCCATATTGACAAAAGAAGCAATGCTTAAGTAAGAAGCAGATATACAATTTACCTTTCGTCAAATCACATCAGGACAGCCGATAAAGCAGGACAAATCTTCAGGGCATCCATTTTATCTTTTTTAATTGCATTTTGGTTTCCTCTGAAGCAAACATCACGGTTAATCGTGTTTTTAAGAGTTCATTCACCGCAAGTTGCGCAAGACTGAGTGTTCACATGAATTTCATATTGATATAATAACATTTACATGATACTCCAAGGTGCATCAAATAATAAGATAAATTACACTATGGAATACAATACTGGAGCATTCTGGAACTTTTATGTTCTTGTAGTAGTCCATTAGTCCATTATAATACACCTATATATTTTGAATGATGTTTGTTATCACCACAGATTGCACAAGAGTGTGATGTAACATTGATTTCATATTCATATACCATGATATTTCTATAAGTTGCATGTCCAAAAACATGATAATCTGCATATTTTGTTAACGTAGCAGTCGATAACTTTATTATAATGTGTCTAAAACCATAAGAGAAAGTAATGATGCTTTTAAATCTTTACTGTTTTTGTGTACGTTGTGTAAGAGTTATGTTTACACAGGCTATCTACCACGCTGTTTACGTGAATGTCCTTCAAAAATAAGATTACCATGGTACATGACCAAAACATGGTATGATTTGTTAACCCTTGTGCATTGTTCAAATTCACTACCCTTTTGTTATGTTTGTGGCTGAAAACAGCCACTACTTTTAACTGCTTTAAAAATGCATCAAAGCCAATGTTGTTTCTAATCTTTGACATGTCCAAGACTGTGATAAAAGGTAAAAAAAAAAATTCAGTCGACAATCGCATTTTATATTGAAAATGAGTCATTTTGTGTGTGTTTTTCCCCCCAAATCAGTGACACCATTTATGAATTTGGCAATTAAAGAGTTAAAATCCTGTTGTTGTTTTTTTTTAATTTAGTGGTTTTGATCAGGACTGAGGTTGATTAATTGATTTAAGCAAAAAAAAAAAAAAAAAAAAAAAATATTTATCTGATACATTTTTAAAGCAGTTAAAATCGAAAGGACAGTGAATTTGCCCACAGAGCACTGTTGAGTTTTTGAACATTTTCAAAGCATTTTCCCAAAATATGTGTCAAAATAAGATTTGCCACCAAAAATCATTCCATTTTCTGAAACACGGAGAAAGTTATGGCCAAATTAAGACTCAAAAATTCCCCATAGTGGATGAAAACATCCCGAACAGCACATAAGGGTTAATGAAGTAGCCCAAGTTATGTGTGAGTTTTAATATTCATAATATTCACTTACTCAAAGGAACTTCAAAGTATGATAGCTACATAATGGTAAGTTTTGTGTGTGTGTTTCTGTGTTCCTTAATGCTTCCAAATGTTTGTTATGAGTTGTGAAAGAGGGTGCAATCCCAAGCAAGTTTACATCATTCTTGACATATTACCATACTGCCCCACAGATTTTGCCACACCCCCCCTCTACGCAAAATGGTTTCGTCCAGTCAGCTGCGCGGGAAAGAGCGCGGGCCCCTGATGACGCGGGCGGGCCGTTCCATAAATTCTCTGCGGTTCGTCTGAGGGGGGACAGATTTCCTGCGTTTTCCACACGAGCGAGTGAATTACCTCGAAAAGAGAAACTAAAAAATGATGAACGGAGAAATGAACGGGTTCCACAGCTCTCTTATCGAGGAGGACTGCTTCTTGTTTACATCGGAGTCCGTTGGAGAAGGGCATCCAGGTAAACTTTAGGTGGCGACGTTAGAACTCCGCTATTACATAACATCACCTGTTCTGCAAGTTCATTTTAGTAACAATATTTTCCTTATTATTTCAGTAGATAGGTATTTTCCCGATTTTGTCTGATTTAAATGTAAAATTTGAATATATTTCAGATTAAATGTACTTGGAAACACGATTTGACTTTGTTTCTCAAAAACTAGTGCGCTGCCTTCATAGACAGCAGTTTTTCATTCACTTCTGATGCACAAACATGTTGTCTATGTAGGCAGCGCACTAGGTCGCGAGACACAGCCTCGCGCTCAGCGAAGACACGTGGGGTCTCAACTCAGACTCCGCCCACTTTGCATTTTTATTATCCATTTGGTTTTATCCGCGGCTCTCCAGTTTAACAAAAAAAAAAAAATTTCAAATACTTTAAGTTCTTTACAGTTTTGTTTTATTTCATGGACACATTTTTAAAATCTAAAAAATCTAAACTAATTAATAGATTTGCAAAAATAAAAATTGTAAAGTTATTTGCATAATTTATTCTTCACGCATAAACACATTTTTTCATGAAATAATTTTTAGGTAACACTATTTTTTTTAGGTGACATAGTTACTATGTACTTACTATAGTAATAGCAGTAAATTGTGCATAATTACAAGTAACTCTACATGTAATTAATTATTATTGCTTGTTTAAGCAAGTACAATGTTACTATGTCACCTTAAAATGAGGTGTCTTTGTTACTCTGTAGTTCTACATTTAAGTATTGAATAATATTAAGTACTTACTATAGGGTTTGGGGTGGTTTAGTGTTAGTTGCATGTAATTATGCATCATTTATAGTATCGTAATTACATGTAACATATGTAACAGTGTTACCAAATAAAGTGTAACCCTTTTTTATAACTTGAAAACTATACATAGTTTGCTTTTATTGTGCTTGTGATAAGAGTTATTCGGTTGTACTTACACTATACTTCCTAAAGTACTGGTTAATATAAGGTGGGTTAAGGTGTTAGTACATAGTTGTTACACAGCTATTGTAATTACTATAATAAGTACATGGTATGTAGATGTGGAACAGGACCGTAAAATAAAGTGCTGCCAGATATTCTTGTGTTAAAATGTACACAGCTACAAAAAATGTACTGTTGTATTATTAAAAATGAAAGTATGCATTTTATGAAATTCCAAAACTGATTGAAACGAACTAGGAAAGAAGTTTCTTTCTTACGTGTGAATAAAGAAATGTTAAACAAACTTCTTAAGTCACACGGAGGTGCTTTTACAGAAATACAATTTCAAATGCATGTGCACAAGAAAAACGTCCATGGGATAAGATTAGTGTATTGAAAAGGATCAAAATGTAGTAATTATTGTTGCTATTGCATTGTACAGATAAGATATGCGACCAGATTAGTGACGCTGTGTTGGACGCTCACCTGAAGCAAGACCCGGACGCGAAAGTGGCTTGTGGTATGTTGGTTTTCAGAATCATTGAACTGGTTTTGCATGTGATTTTCAGATTTTATGAAGAGATTTTTTTTTTTCTTTTCTAGAAACTGTAGCCAAGACTGGAATGATCTTGCTGGCGGGAGAGGTGACGTCTCGTGCTGTTGTAGACTATCAAAAGGTGGTGCGTGACACCATAAAACACATCGGCTACGACGACTCGTCCAAGGGTTGGTTTAGATCGTACATTTTATTGTAGATGCTGCGCTACCGTTCAAAAGCTTGGGGGGGCGGTGAGATTTTTTTAAAATGTCTCTTGTTTATTTGATCAAAAATACAGTTGTGAAATATTATTAGAATGCGCAATAACAGTTTTCTATGTGAAGATATTTCATGTGATCAATTTTCAGTCTTCAGTGTCACATGATCAGTCACAAATCATTCTAATATGAAGCATTTCTAATTATCAAAGTTGGAAACTTCATATTTTGTGGAATAAGGATTGTTTGATATATAGAAAGTTACAAAGAATGCATTATAAAGGTCGTTACCGGATCAGTTTAATGCTCCTGAGCTGAATGAAAGCATTAATCCCACTGACCCCAAGCTTTTGAACGGCAGCGAACTTCTGAAAGGTAAATGTCATCGGAGCAACTGAAACAGTTCCATATTGTCTCTCCTGAACCTGTAGGCTTTGATTACAAGACCTGTAATGTCCTGGTGGCTCTGGAGCAGCAGTCTCCAGATATCGCACAGGGTGTTCATTTAGACCGCGATGAAGAGGACGTTGGGGCTGGCGACCAGGTAATTCCGTGCACTCTAAAAACTGTAAATGAAACTCTTTTCAGCATTAATATTTTTCTGTGTTGTGCTGTTACTCTCTCAGGGTCTCATGTTCGGTTATGCCACTGATGAGACAGAGGAATGCATGCCACTCACTATTGTGCTCGCCCACAAACTTAACGCCAAGATGGCTGAACTGCGCCGCAATGGCACCCTGCCCTGGCTCCGCCCAGACTCCAAGACTCAGGTTTGTTGAATATGTGCATTAGTTCCCACCCCCTTTTTTTTTAGTCTTTAGTTCTGAACCGAACTAACCAGTTATGAGGTGAATCATAACATTCTAAACTTCTGATCTGAAGCAAACGGAACCCGATTGTTGCACTTTACGTTCCTGAAAAATCCATTGTGAAACACACAAAAAATAATAGAACACCAGCGCTGGGTGGGTCACTTTTAAAATGTATTTCACGACAGATTACAAAATACATGCTTTAAAAAGTCATTTGTAACGTATTTCGTTACATTACTCAAGTTTAGTCACTTAATCTAAATACTTTGTAATACTAATAAGTGTGGAACAAACACAAAAAAGGTCATTGCAAGTTTTTATCTCACAATTCTGACTTTTTCCCGCAGAATTGCGTGATATAAAGTTGCAATTGTGAGTTATAAAGTCAGAATTATGAGATATAAACTCGCAATATTGAGAAAAGTCAGAATTATGAGATATAAACTCACATACTAAATTCACAATTGTAAGAAAAAAAGTCAGTATTGCAAGTTTAAATCTCCCAATTCTGAGAAAAAGAAGTCAGAATTGTGAAATGCAAACTCACAATTGTGAGGAAAAAAAACAAACTGTGAGAAAAAGTTGCAGTGACGAGTGAATTATAAAATGACTCACAAAACAGTCGTGGATCATCAGGTCATGACAGGACAGTTCAGTTGACAATTTTTTTATAAATACAGTCATTTTGTCTTGTCTTTAACTTTACATAAATTCCCATAATCGATTAATAATTAACTTTACCCTCTTCAATCCTAACCTCTTAAATCCAAAGCCGGGTGCGCTACTAAGTGATCATGTTACTCACCAACCACGGCTGTCGTTTTAAAGCTTAGAAGCTTGACTTTACAGTGAATGTAGGGAATATGACCATCACTTAACAAGTGCTTTTAAATTTGCTGTCGTATTAGAAGCGCTCTATTTTCATAGCGTGAAAAAATAACTGCTTTACATGAAAATGTGATCTGTAAAATCATAGTACAGATAAACTTATGTAATACAATGTATCAGAATACAACAAGCATATTTGTTTCAAACTAACTAACTAACCAAACTATATCAAATATTTGCATGAAATAGCTACTCCAAATTTCAACAGAATGCGCCACGTTTTTGTTTGTGACTTCATTAGTAAACCCTAGTAGATCGCATATTTTTATTTAGAGCAGAACAAGCCCAAACACGACATAAGATTATGCGTAGGTCACGTGACATGCTCCTTGGCTAAAGCTATAGGACTTCTGGGATTCTATTGCATTTGTTTCCCAGTGTCTTTTAAAAGTTGAGTGGAAACTGGATCTCCTCGGGTATGGTGGGTGGGTGTAATGTGATCGACCAGACGCTGGAGCATGCTTGGATCGGTTTGATCGTCCCACGCTGGTCCCAGCATGCACAACATACCGTATTCTGGTGACCAGCAAAGCAGCATTTTTCAGCTAGAAATGCATGCGAGTACTTGTGTCGAGTGTTTTCTGACGGTGCAACGTGACTCTGTGCATCACAAACAGGTTACCGTGCAGTACAGACAAGAGCGCGGTGCCATGCTGCCGGTGCGCGTCCACACTATTGTAGTCTCTGTCCAGCACGACGAAGACATCTGCCTTGACGAGATGCGTGACGCGCTCAAGGATAAAGTCATCAAAGTTGTGGTCCCCTCGGTTTATCTGGACGACGATACCATCTATCACTTGCAGCCCAGTGGTCGCTTTGTCATTGGAGGCCCTCAGGTAGTTTTGGGTTTGAACTTCACTAAAAGTTGTAATACTTCAGAGTCGCATGCACGCTGTAACTTCGACGCTGCTCCACTGACTCAGGGCGATGCCGGCCTGACCGGTCGTAAGATTATCGTCGATACCTATGGAGGCTGGGGAGCCCATGGTGGAGGAGCTTTCTCTGGAAAGGACTACACCAAAGTGGACCGTTCGGCTGCATACGCTGCCCGCTGGGTGGCCAAATCTCTAGTAAAGGCCAAACTGTGCAGGCGTGTTCTTGTGCAGGTCAGTCGGCCGGTTATTTTGTGTTCTGCTGAGCAAGTATTATTCTTTGAAGTTGATAAATAAGCAATTGCCTTTAACATGATGCAGGTTTCGTATGCCATCGGAGTGGCACATCCTCTTTCCATTTCCATCTTCCACTATGGCACATCCCAAAAAACCGAGCAGGAGCTGCTCAAAATTGTCAAGAAGAACTTTGATCTTCGTCCCGGAGTCATCGTGAGGTAACCGCTGCCGTCTTTACGCTATTTCTTCATCTTTCGGCTTGGGTGTGAATCCTTCATTTTTCTTTCGCTTCTGTCTGTGCTTCTCTTTCTTCGGGTCTTTGCGTCCCTTGATTCCATTAGACCGATTTTTTTTTAAAGTAGTTATTCAATATTCAGTACATAAAGAGTCAATAATAGACTGAAAAGCAAGAAACTGGTCTTACTGACCCCAAACGTCACATGATGTTTTTCTGACGACAATAGCATCAAGTTTTGAAGTAAACATTCTGAAATTGAGAAGTAATAATGTCAAATAAAAGTTAAATTACTGCAATTGGCAGTTTTTGCTGCATGATTACTTTAAGACAGTGGATGTATATTTAATACCTTATCAAGACCATTTACACACACACACACTACTGCAACGCATAAGTCCTCTAATGAAAGCGGAAGATAGATAGATAGAAAGATGGGTATGGTTTTGTTTTATTTCATTTTAGTACTTTTGATATGCCTTGAACATGTCTGCACCATAACATCTCTGTTGAGAGACACATGATCGGCTCTGTCTGAAACCATAGTGAGCAAAATTATTCTTCCCTACAAAATACCATTGGCCAGAATGGCAGCATTGCATATACGTCACAGATAAAACATGCACATTTTTACCCAATATTTGCTTATACAGCTCTGGAAAAAAATGAAGAGACCACTGCAAAATGATCCGTTTCTCTGGGTTTACTATTTATAGGTATGTGTTTGGGTAAAATTAACATTTTTGTTTTATTCTATAAACTACTGACATTTTTCCCAAATTCCAAATAAAAATATTGTAATTTAGAGCATTTATTTGCCAAATGCAACAACTGGTCAAAATAACAAAAAATATGCAGTGGTCTCTTCATTTTTTTCCAGAGCTGTACTATACGTTTTTATACGACTTATAAAGTCTTGATTGGAATAAAGTGCATTAGTACTTGTGCACTTTTTCAGAAGGCCATGGTTCCGGAAGTATTTTTTCCATTCATTTTCTCCATTGGAATTTAAAAAAGTGTTTGTTAACGCGTTACAAGCCATGAACCAAGCCAACCAGCAATGAGGGGAATTCATTTTTTATTTACAACATATTGAAGTATTTTGAGAGCATAGCGAAGCCGACTCGATTACATCATTTGCGGTGCTTCATGTTCCCTGACAAGCTTTTTAGGTGTGATTTACTTACCGCGACTCTCTGATTGGTGAAATTGACCATACAGCATCATGGGTAATGTAGATGACAGATGTTCAACAAAAGTAGGGATGCACCGAAATGAAATTCTTGACCGAACCCGAATAATAATGAAATGCTGAGGCCGAATACCGAACGCGGTGTTTCGCATTTTTTACACCAATTTTTTCACCATTACAATAATTAAATTGTAAAAATTTGCTTTTTACTCTTTTGTGTTGCTTTTCAGAGAAAAAAATCAAATAACAAAAATATAATTTCAAAATATTTTTTTAATTTTTTTAACATTCCAGCTGATATTATACAAACAAAGCACAATATAACTTAAAATAAATAAATTAGTAAAATAAAAAATATATTTTTATTTGGCCATCTTTGAAGCCCCCCTTCTTGAATAGCCTATAACTGACTGCTGAAAGAATGTAACTCTGTATGTCTACAACAACAAATGTGCATTGAATAGTGCAAAAATGTGGATGAACCCACAACAAATAAATAACTGTCCTAGACCAGGCATGAAAAATCCCTCACCTTTCGGCGAAATTCGCCGTTTTGAAACCATAAACTGCGTGCGATTCAGTGAATCGCGAACTAGGTTCTTCCCATCATTAAAAAGAGACTGAAAATCGACACCAATAAAGATTCCCGCTCGATCCCCCTTCCACTCGCGCCTTTTGACTGACGAACAGTAGGCGACAGTAATCGCGGTACTTCTGACTCCTGAAGGTAAACGGCCTGGGTTCGATGTGGAGAGGTGAAATATTGTTTTGAGTTAACTTAATCCTCTGGATTCGATGATCACACGGATCGCATGGATTATCTTAAAATACTCCGTCATTTATGTTTTGAAATCGCTATGGCTTAGTGATTATGAAAATGTATTAATCTGAATTACATAACATTGTATTGGCTGTCAATCATGATGGAAGAGTTCAGTTACATCTCTTGTGGGGGTTATGGATTAAGCCATTTGTGGTGCCTCTACCACATTGTGCCTCATATACTGTAAATGTTAGACCCAGTGACGGGCTGGCATGAAATGGCTTGCATAATAAATTTTTGACTCATGGCTGAAGTTAAGTTTCTCCAGCTCTCCCCAGGTTGGCAAAAAAGCATCTCAAAATGCATCAGATTGATGCTTTAAAATATGGAATATTTAAATTTTTCTTCCGGGGGAGCATGTCCCCAGACCCCCCTAGAGGAGTAATATCCTTCTCTCCTTTTTCACCCCTGACCCGTTTTCATGCCTGCTAGACATAAGCCAGGAAAAGTGGCAGGTTCTTCTTTATGAAAAGTAGCTTCTCTGCTTTCTCACATGAAAGTCGGTTCCTCCTGGCGGGAGCTACTTTCCTTTTTGCCGTTGCCGTAGATGTCGCCGTGTCTTTCTCGTACTCTGCATGATGTTCGGGGCGTCTTGATTTTAAGTGATAAATTAAACTTGAAGTGCTGTACGTTTTTGCAGATGCACCCCCTCTGGACAATTCAGCAGAACAGTGTCTGCAAACGGCCGTTTTTGCCTCTTTCTCTGACACTTTAAAGCGCTTCCACACTGCATAAAGCGTGCGCCTCTCGCTCTACTATTTGATTCATTAAAATCCGCGTCATTAAAAACGTCATTGTCCGGCAAAATTTATTCAGCCTTTTTACTTATTAATAATTTCGGTTGCCGAACATTCGGTGCATCTCTAAACAAAAGCATTTACCATCTATTAATAGGACTGTCATCTCTGGAGGAAATGAATGGAGGTCTGTCGCACTCTATCGAGTCTCTCACTTTACATCTCTGCTTGTTTGACACGTTAGTGAGCATGAAGAACGTTTCAGATGAGGTTTTGCTCTCGGGTGTGGAACAGAGCCATCATGTTTCCTCTCTGGATTCATTGTAGTGGAAAGGTTGGAGTTGTTAGTTAGTGTTTGCTATTAGACTTGCTCTCTACTTCATGCTGCGATTTCCTTCTTCAGGGTGAGTGAGTGTAACGGTAAGTGACCGCTTCATCTCTTCTCTGGCTGGCTGCGCGCTATGGGCTTCATGATAATCAACCGCACACCTAACGTTTTGGCTACATGATAATCTTTTAAATGTACACTATTTTGCTGAGTCAATAATCCATGGCCAATGTGTTCCAGGGAGCTGGAGCTGAAGAAGCCAATATATCAGAAGACCGCTGCTTACGGCCACTTTGGCCGTGACTCTTTCTCTTGGGAAGTGCCCAAAAAGCTGCACTACTAAAGCTTTTGTTAAGGTTTTTCCTCTCTAGGCCTGTAGGTGTATTCTACAGAGAAGCCCACATGGCTTATGGGGAGAAGTCTTATTCTGGTACTAGTCCTGCTGGTTCATCTTATTTAAGTTTTGGTTTTTCCTTTCATTTCCCGACCATGTCGCATCATCCATTTCAGCATTAGGATAAAGAAAGTGTACTAACACAGAATAACACGTTCATTTTAAATTTAAGAACTGTAAACCTGTCGCCAGTATTAACAATGGCTTTTGATTTATGCAGTCCTCGACTACTGTACTGTACTGTAAGCATTCCCAACTCGCTTTTAATCATCTTAAACGATGTGTTATTATTTATTTGTGCCGTCATAAAGGCACACCGATTGTAATCTGGAGGTCAGCGGTTTTTCTGTACTTTGTTGACAAGTCATTTCTCTTCCCTAGTGCTCTGTGGTTCCCAAGTGTCGTACAGAAAAACTTTGGGGACCAGCCAAAAGGAAAGTGGCTGGGTATGCAGGGCCATTTATTTTGGCCAATACTCTAATGCACTGTTAGATGCTTATTGTATTTCTTCTTTCACAGTCTTGTCTTTTCTTAAATAGAGGGATGGCAATTTTGGCTGGTGTTGTACAGAGAAACTAGCCTTGTTTACATGCATTCTCTCTCTCTCTCTCTCTCTCTCTTTCTCTATCTGTCTCTCTCTCTCTATAATATATATATATCTTCCTCCAGTTTAAATTTTTAATTTATTTTTAACAATAAAATGTTTTCTATTATGATGTCATTGTGTCCTTTTCTCTCTATAGAAATATATATATAATCTTTTTGGCCTCAGGAATTAGGTTTCAATTATATTCATGCAATTTAAAAATGTTTTTAAATGAGGTAAAGCTTATTACCTTTTATTTCTGGCGGTTGTATTTAGACTTCAAAGTGAAAGTAATTTATTTGGGACTAGTGTCATGATGAACAAAACATGTAAGAATCATTAACTTTTGTTGGTCACTTATTTTCTGCAATAATCCAAAAGCCAATGGAAAAAATCCTATTAAACTTTTGTCGAGAGAACTAGGGCGATGCTAATGTTAGCCTACAAAAACTACGAAAACATGAATGTGTTTGTGTTCTTTTTGAAAACGTTTTGGTGTACGTGACAAATGCAAAGGAAAAACTTCTGTTTTTAGCATGTTGTTATGTAGAGGTACCCTGAGTGAAGACATTTTTAAAGTAGGAAGGTGGCAGGGTTGCCAGGTTTTTATAACAAAATCCACCCAATTGACCCGTCGCAAACAGTTTGATTGACAGGCGATCTGACCAATTCAAACCCAGAATCCGCCATTTTATCAACAAAGCGGTCAGGGGAGTCAGTAGATGAACGTTGGTGAACTTGAATCACGTCTTGAAACAACATTCCTTCTGATGTTCATTCATGTTTATTTGATGCTATAAATGAACTAGAGATGATCGCACGAGGAGCGACAGCGATCTGTCACCACACTATACACACACTAGATGCTATTTATTGTTTAAACTTCTTTAAAAAATTACTATATATTAAATATGAAACCGTTTCGTATGTCTGTCGACGTGTTGTCAGTGTCCTCTTTGCTCCAGGATGTATCAATCAATGTATCAATTGCTACTCAAAGCTAGCCCAATTGCATTTCAGAGCGGTCCCCATGTAAAATTTGCATTCTAGGGACTAAATATCATGTTATTTTGGGGTCGATTCATGAAAAACAACCCGCAGCAACAGTGTTAAAGTAGCCCAATTCTGCGGAAAAACCACAGACTTGGCAACGCTGGAAGGTGAAGTCCCAGAGCACACCTACCTATTTTGTATCATCATAGTCCAATTGGTAAAGCTGTTTAACAGCTAGTGCAGACTTTTCTGGAAAGTTTGCATTGGCAAGCTGTTTTGAACCCACAAACCTCAGTTTTGGACAGATTTTATTCAAAATGGCATCACACGTATTTGTTGTTCAATTTCGTTTGAAGTATATTGGGGCCTTAACTGTTTCTACGGGAACTTTTAAACAGCAACTGCAATGATGTGATGACTTTACCAATTGACCCTTCGCCGGCAGTTTGATTGACAAGCGATCTGACCAGTCAGAACCCCGAATTCCCCATTTTGTCCGACAAAGCCGTCAGGGGAGTTAATAGATTAACGTTGGTGAAATATAAACCTTTAATAAAGACAATAAACTTGTTTTCATGACAGATTAATTCAAGCATACATTAAATAATGAAGACTTCACTAACAGGTCAAGTAAAAATATAATGAATATGTAATACAGTGCATATATGTAGCATTATTTTTTGGACATTGAATGACTTTCCTGAGGTAAATGTAACATTAAATGACATTGTATAGCTTACAAGCTGTTTTATTGACGTCTTTCCCTGGATAAAACGCTGGTTGAGCAATTGACCCTTTGCAAACAGTTTGATTGACAGGCGATCTGACCAATCGTAACCCCGAATCCGCCATTCTGTCCGACAAAGCAGTCAGGGGAGTTAGTAGATTAACGTTGGTGAACTTTAAAAATTGTGTGTCCTCACGTCTTTCCGCGCTTGAAACAACATTCCTTCTGATGTTCATTCATGTTTATTTGATGCTATAAATGAACTAGATGAAGAGATGATCGAGGAGCTACAGCGATCTGTCACCACACATTAGAGAGACACTATTTATTGATTAAACTTCTTAAAAAAATTACTATATATTAAATATGAAACCGTTTCATATGTCTGTCGACGTGTTGTCAGTGTCCTCTTTGCTCCAGGATGTATTTTTCACTGCGTGAGAACATGATGTGTGGCATGAGAGCGCATAGCAACAGTAACTAAAGGGGCGGGTCTTTGCGAAGGGTCAATTGGCTTATTTTTTGGGAGTCGCCAAATCGCGCATCGCAGCTTCTCCAAAACATACATTCTCGGCAACATACAGTTTTTGTTTCCACCCAACTTTTAAACGTCCAAATTCCCTCGTAATGTCTGTCAGTCGCTCGTGGTTTACCCGAGTGGTCACAACTTAATAGGGTTCATCTCCAAGTGGGAACGGTCAGCTGATCTGTGCTGCTTCAGCACATCGAGTCTCATCTGTCACTGCTCCAGACAGATTAGAGTAGATACAGTATTTCTAAGTCAATGAAAAACACACCTTTTTAGAATAATATGGGTTTTTATACCTTCTCAGAGCTGAGGTCTATCAAATGTAGTTTAAAAAATATTTAGCAATTTTTATAAAGTTTATTTATCTTCTTACTAGATGATCTGATACTTGCTTCGAGCGCTCAGAGGCGAATCAACAGTAGAAACAGCCACCAATGAACCACATTCATATTTCGCTCTTTAGTAACATAGTTCAATTACACTGTACCAAGCATCATAAATAGCACGTGTGCTCAAGTTACGTCTAGTTTGCTTACTTTCCAAATTCAAATATCAATCGCTGAACATGCTTGTTGGCCGCGGGAACACACCCTCAGTGTGTATCATTTGCTTATATTTTTATCTGGCATCATATGAATGGTATGTACAGTACTGTGCGCTGACTGATGTGAAACAGTATCTTACATCTTTCCACTTTTACTAAAAATAAGTGTGAAGTAAATGAAAGGTTAGATCATAAAGTGTCACTCAACTGTAAGGCAGTCGTGATCAAATGATCCAATACAACTGAACATGGGAAAACAGTTTCTTAATGCATCAGTTCATGTCACTTATTACAGTAATAACGTTGAACTTTGTGAATGGAAATACCTTATTCTGACCTTTGCAATCATCAACTCCGTTTGGAAGTTTCACATTCCGGCCATTTTTGCAACTCCTGTTGGATTGAAAGGGGTGGTCCAGACCTGAAATAATCGGAACAATAGTAAATCGTACACTGGATGCGACAAACACACATGGATGCCTCATTACCGGCTGTTTCAATGATCCGGTATGTAAGCCACCCGCCGTATTGGAAAGGTCAAAAGTGGGTCCGTGAACACTCGAGAGCACATTGCATCTGCAACCGTAGTTAGACGCTTGAATATCTGCAATAGATGTAAGAAGATTTTGTTAAACTGACACAATTCAATACACGAAATTGAACCCTTATGCGCTGTTGGATTTCTGTGGACACTCGTTATGGAGCAGGTCAAATTCACCCTAATTGGATTCAATACAATTCCTCAAAAAACACAAATTACAAACTGTAAACTTTTAATATCAACATTTGTCAAATATTCCAAAAAATATATATCTGAAGATGTGATTTAATGAAAATGTTTTTTAACCATTTTTAAAAACTGATTTGTTTTGACAAAATTTGAAAATAAACAGTGCATTTTTAAATACTATAAATACATTTTTTTTGACATCATAACTGAACGATTAAATGTATCTGTATAATGAAAATAATTACTTTTCCTAAGTTGGCTGTTTTGTAAACTCATTTCATAAAGTCAAGAAGTTTCTTCTGACATGATGCTGGTTAAAACATTTTTCTGTATTGAAATAAGTGTGAAAAATCTCATTTTTAGCTTCATAAGGTAGTAAAAAAAACAAAATATAACCAAGGAATGTTATTATTTTGGGTCAGAGCGTTAAAATATGCGGGTCAAATTGACCCGGCGAACGTCACGAACGAAACAGTGATTTTGTTTGTATATGTCAAAAAACACCAGCATGTTGAAACTTTGCATGCGTGTTCATGATGACAAATGAGAAAAAGTCACAAAATATCAAGAAAAAAACAGTATTTCCAACAACTTGAAAATCTAAACGGGTCAAATTGACCCGCAACACAACACAAGGGTTAAAGTTACCGTAGAAGTTTGAAACACAAACCAACACATTCTCTACTGTGAAATGTTTTACCATTTATTCAGGAATTTAAACTTCGGCGGTTTCACGAGTCACGACCAAAAGCTACTCAATATTGTGGCATCATTAATTCTTACTGTGAGCGACGACACATTAATATTATAACACGTACCTTAATATTATAAAGCGATGAGAATACTTTTTGTGCGCCAAAAAATGAAAATAACGACTTTTCAACAATATCTAGTGATGGTGATTTCAAAACACTGATTCATGAAGCTTTACGACTCTTTTGTTTCGAATCAGTGGTTCAAAGTCACGTGATTTCAGTAAACGAGGCTTCGTTACGTCATAAGTGATTCACAATTTCAATAGTTCACGTGATTTTGGCAGTTTGATACGTGAACCGAACCACTGATTCGACACAAAAGATTCGGAAAGCTTCATGAATCAGTGTTTTGAAATCGTCCATCACTAGATATTGTTGGAAAGTCATTATTTTGGGGGTTTTTTTGGCACAGAAAAAGTATTCTCGTCACTTTATAATATTAAGGTTGAACCACTGTACTCACATGAACTGTGTTAAATATGTTTTAGTATCTTTCTGTTCATCTGAAAGTGTTCATTATTGTCAATAGAGACTCACTGAACCATCAGATTTCATCAAAAATATCTTCATTTGTGTTCTGAAGATGAACGAAGGTCTTACGGGTGTAGAACGACACGAGGGTGAGGAACTAATGACAAAAATTTCATTTTTGGGTGAACTAACCCTTTAAGTAAATTACAATATGCATTTATCACCATTATTACAACTACTTTAAAATAATATTTCTTAAAAATATTTTCTAGACTTTTGTTTACAATTCATTTTAAAACAAAAATGACTTTTTATGCAATCCTTGAGTTGCAAAAAATGAGTACTTATGGTATAAAACACAGTAAAGGAGTAGGAAACATCACTTTTACCATTAAAATACTGTAAAATTGCAACACAGAGACACGTGCAGGGGCGTGTGCCGGACTCCCCAATGTCTTTGGTCCCCGAGCATCCAATCAGGACGCGGCGTGACGGGTGAGGTCTGTGGGCGGAGAAATAGATGCATGGGAATGTGAACATTTGTCTTCTCTCACACGAGGGGCGAGCACGCTCACTGTATCGAGGGGCGTTTGATCCAGTGCCATTCCCTCACTCCCTTAAAGGGCCTCTAAAGCCTGTGGAAATGGCCCCTTCCTCGGAGTACTCTTATGTAATCTAAGCGTTGAGCACACGCTCGGATTAAGTGCTTGTGTTTTGTAACATTAGAAGCAGTGAAACGCATTATAATTTGTACTATAGTGAGCTTTACAACCATATAATATACTAACTGTGAATCAACGCATTTGCTACTCGGTGTGGTGAGCTCTACCTTATCTAACATAGATCCTTCCTGTTGTAAAAATCCAATGAACCTCATTCAAAGTTGTTGTTAGAATGCCAAACTGTACATACCTGAGATTACACAGCAAATTAAACCCAAGTTAGTACAGGTTAAGCAGCCTAAAGGCTAATCCGGGCTGCCCCTCCCTGACATTCTTGGCATCTTTTAACTTTTCACTACCGCTTTTTTTTGACAAAATATTAAATGTTATTAAAAAGAAGGTGCAAACACCCTGTCGGGATGTATTTTTGTGGGAAATTGCATATGCTGTGTAATAATTATGAGATGACAACCTGTGATCTATATAGTCAGAAACAGGGTTGGGGAGTAACGAAACACAAGTAACTTAGTTACGCATTTAAAATACAAAATTTGAGTAACATGCGTTTCATTTTAAATGGGTGGTAATCAGATTACAGTTCCATCTGAAAAATGTTTTAGATTACCAAAGTGATTACTTTGAGTTTTAATGTCATTTAAACAGCGATTGGTGATTCTCTGACTCTGACCGTCTGAAAAAGACGAGTTCAGTTTCATGTTTTCCACTGTTTTCATGTTTTGGGAGTCATTTTATAATTCACTCGACACTGCGACTTTTTCCTCACTATTTGTTTTTTTTCCCTCACAATTGTCAGTTTGTCACAATTTGCAATTCTGACTTCTTTTTTCTCAGAATTGCGAGATTTAAACTCACAATTGCAAGTAATAAAGTCAGAATTAGGAGATATACAATACTTACTTTTTTCTTGCAATTGTGAATTTAGTATGTGAGTTTATATCTCATAATTCTGACTTTATAACTCGCAATTCTGAGTGAAAAAGTGTGAGAATAAAACTCTCAATGACCTTTTTTGTGTTTGTTTCACACTTATTAGTATTCCAAAGTATTCTAAACTATTTAGATGAAGTGACTAAACTTGAGTAATGTAACGAAATACGTTACAAATGACTTTCTAAAGCATGTATTTTGTAATCTGTAGTGAAATACATTTTAAAAGTAACCTACCCAGCCCTGGTCAGAAATCATCACCAGTGGATGTTGCCTTGCGTTTCCTGTGGCGAGTTTCCACGCATAAAGTCTTTGCTGACAAGCAGAATGAATGAAACGGCAAAAGCATCAAAAGAAACATGTATTTTTGCACATGATGTAAACACAGTGCACACTGCCATCATCTGTCCAAATGACAGAATGAACAATCACCCTGCAGTCTAAACAATTACACAATTGAACACAGTTGAAATACAATTACAAAAATAAAAATCTACCTGTACAATGAATGAAGAGAAGAAAAAAAAAAAAAGTTCTCAGGACATCATGAGCACCAACAAAGGAAAAGCTGATATTTATATCAATATTTCAATATAAATACAAATGACCATAAAAGGAAAAGGCAATGTCCAAATTCATGGATTTAAATATCAAACTTTCTTTGAACTTCATCAGCTATTACTACACCACAGTAGACACCTTCAAACCTTCTCCAAGACTCAACAGATTGGACGAGATCTTTCTGTGTGGATTTAGCTGAAACCAAATAGAAAAATATTCTCATCTGAAGATTCAATACAGACTAATTGGACCTAGTGATGCAACGTAGACTTTGTGGTTATAAAAACGAGTGTAAAAAGAGCCACGGTCAGGCTGCACAACACCTCAAGATCCAGAGCGCTTAACATTTGTCCAACGTCTGGTCCGAGGACTTCAATGTCCAGTCGAAAGCACATTTCAGGTCCTACTGAAATATATACTATTTTAGACCAAAGTGTCTTTTCTCTCGAGGTTAGAGGCCGATCATGAGCCACACCGTCACATTTTAGGCGATGTTTATGAACGCTGCATGCTTGGTGCCGTCGGACTGAAACGCAGTTCAGTCTCAATTCTGACACAACAGTGTCTCAAATCTCCACTCTTATTTAAAACGCTGCTTTCTCTCAGCATTTGTCACACCGCTTGTCCATTTCTTGTCCCACACGTGCCAACAGCGCCGCCCTCATGGCCGAGTCCAGAACGTTCTTCTCCGCCACTCTATCCACAATAACTTCTGGCTTGTCCTCCTGGTTGGAAAAAAAAAAAAATCTTAATACGCATTACGACGACAACTAACAAACAACAAAAGACGAGTCAAATTTATGTAGCACTTTTCACAAAATCATGATGTTTATAACATTTTTATATCTTATAATTGCATAGCAGATTAGATCTAATCCAATAATATAGATAATACGGTTTATTTTGCGATGATATAATCAATCACAGCTGAGATTGATTGATATTGATTTTAAAAAGTTATACCTTTTTTTTATACTCAAAAGAACAGTTTTACATCTTGTTAAAGTACACATGAAAGGACAATGCACCCTATTTTCATCAATCAAATGTATATTCCAGATCTTAATGATTCCTCCAAGCATACGTTTCATTTTTTTTGTCTTTGTACTGTTTAATCAAAATTATATAACTAAACCTTTTGCTGGAAATGACAGGCTTCTAAAATCATCATTCATTCACATCAGTCTCCATCCAATCCCCACCCTAGTTTTTTTATTTTCTGATAATCTGTTTCACTCGGAAAAGATTGCTACTTCCGTTTCTTTGTGTCTACAAACATTAAAGGTGCAATACGTAATTCTTCGTCCACTAGAGGTCGTCTGTTCAAAACAAAGGCGTAGCTTGATGACGCCAACTTTGAGCGAGGAATCTTGGGACGTGCGGTCTTCACCTCACAGCCGGTGGAAAAGAATCGGGATGCAGAAATCACGTTCATGGATGCGATTATTAATGTTACACACGCCTCGAGAGCAGCGGGACTTTTATTATGACACAGTCGCTTATCATGAGTGAGAGGAAACGCTGCTCTGTTTATCACATTTGAGTGAGTTTAAAATGATGTTATAACGTTACTCTGAGACACTCGTTCACACTGCAGTAAGACAGATCCATATTAATATCATATTAAATGCTGGATGGCTTGTGTCGATAAATGGCATGCAATTAATTTTAAAACATATTGTATGATGGAGAAAATTCTGTATTACTGTTACTAAAAATAATAGTTTTTCTCAGAGGCATCGTACTAAAAAAAAATAGATTTAAACAATAAGACAATAATTAGTTTAATTAGTCTATAAATGTATCAAAACAGATGTTCTCTTGTCTGCGTTCCCACTTATTAAAGCGTCTTTGGCATTTTCATGGTTTCTGCAATAAAAGCGGAAACGACGACATTTAAAGGCGACTCCCGCACACGTCCCGAATCCTTGGTTAACATTACGATTTTCTCGCAAATAGTTGTACACATTTGGGATATGTTAAGTACTAAACTGAACAAAATGTATAACACTGGCCTAGTGGTTTTTGGATATTTTCCTGCATAAATGTTCCATATTCAAAGAAAAAAAATGATTTAAAACTAGATCCAAAAACATTAAGTCAGAACAGTCCACTGCAATGGTTTTAAACGCACTTTATTCCACATTCTCTGTATTAAATGTGATGCCAACAACTGCTGTAAATCATGATTCTCATTTTTTGCATGCAATTTTCTGCATGCTTTAAGTCAAGTCAAGTCATCTTTATTTATACAGCGCTTTTTACAATGCAAATTGTGGCAAAGCAGCTTTACATTAATAAGAAAATGGTGTCATTGTGCAGCTTATTCTATATATTATTGATTCATTCCGTTGCAAATATCAATAGTTATTAGTGTAGTTAATTTATGTATATCAGCACTGGAGAAAACAGTGACGTAATCGTCCGGCTCGGCTCAGTTCACATACAACGGCGCCAATGCAGGCGTATCAAAAACACTGCTGAATATCAAGCAAGTGTCCCCAACTTAAGCAAGCCAAAGGAACCAAAACTCCGACAAATGGAGAAAAAAACCTTGGCTTAGTCAGGGTCAGTTCTCCTCTGGCCAACAGCGAACACTTGTCCGATACCCAGGCAGAGTTACGGGTCATTAAACCGATTTGGAATCGCAACAGTCAAAATATTTAATCTAGTTCCATCTAGTTTAAGATCTTTTGATCACGCCGGTATGGGACGGTTTGTTGGGATATGTGCCACTGGCTGATGAATCGGTAAGGTCTTAAAGGATGAACCACTGCATGTGTGATTTCTGTTCACAGCATCACTGTAGGAACGAGGGGGAAAATTCCACCTCGATATGTTAGAAAACAAACACAGATCATTTATGGTTAAGCTACTTTGTAGCCTGTGCTGCATTAGAATCTCAATACAAACCTTGTGAACGATGAATGATGTTATTTGGCCGCTGTCAGCTTGATAATCGAGCCAGAATAACTCAGTGCCAGTGTTCTCCTGCTCCGTGCCGGAGCTGCTCTCATTCCAGTCCTCCGTCTCCGCATTCGCGCCCGCTTCAGATCCATCTGAAACAAACCAGATGTCCGAACATCAAGCTCCAACATGTCAAAAGCATTATGTCAATTTGAATCATTTAAAAGCACAACCTGGCCCATAATATTCACAATTATAAAGGCTTATTTAGCTGGTTATTATTTAGATTACTCGTTTAAGGGTTGGTTCACCCAAAAATTTAAATCCTGTCATTAATTACTCACCGTCATGACACACCCATAAGACTTTCAATCATATTCAGAGCACAAATAAAGATCTTTTTAATGAAATCTGAAAGCTTTCGGTCCCCCTATTGACAGCCTACACAACTAGCACTTTCAAGCCCCAGAAAGGCGTTAAAGACATCATTAGACAGAGCACACATGAAAATCTTTGGTTAATATTAATAATCATATACTAAACTAGTATTCTGGAGCAAATTGACTTGGTAATACGGCTAACACTAATACAACACTTAACTTTGTTCGATCTCTTGGGAAGTTAATCACACTTATGCGGTTTTTATTTTTCCAAAATTGTCAATTTTCCTTTTAAGCAATTTTGTCACAGTGTTGATCCCCACTGGAGCCTAAGGGTGCGTTCACACTTGTCAGGTTCGGTTCGATTAAAACGAACCCTGGTGCGATCGCTCAGTTAGTGCGGTTCATGTGTGAACGCCGCCATCCGAACCGCTAAAAAGATGGGTCTCGGTCCGCTTCCAAACGAACTCTGGTGCGGTTCGATTGATATATGAGCGCAACACGGACCAAAGACATGTAAACGAACCAAAAACAGGACGTGATGTCACAAGATGCGACGCTACGAGTCACTGATTTGACGACGTGGGAAGATCGGCGTATCCAAAATGAGTCGAGGGCAAACGTGGAGCAACGAGGAGGTGAAGTTTCTGTTTCTGTGTACAACAGAGGAAATCCTGCTGCTGTTTTGAATGTTTTGAACATTTTATGAGCTTTTCGTGATTCTCAGCTGGTAAAAGTAAAGCATAAAATGATGGCGTTTAATCCAGAACACAGCGTTGTTTTTAATGATCGGTAAGCGAGCTCCGTCGCCAAATATACGTCATAAAACCGACCAATCAGGTCGTGACCGTGTCCTTATGCATTTGGTTCGGTCACTTTAGGTTCGCTGTTAAAAATGCCAGTGTGAACGCTAAGCGGACCAGGACTATATGTTTTGTTTTTGTTTTTTGGTCCGGACCAAACGAACCAAACCAACCGAACTACAAGTGTGAACGCACCCTAAAACAAAACCGAACTTCAGGTTGTGAAATAATGAAAGAAACTCTTTCTTACTCTGATGGCGTGGGTGGTACACCTGGCGGTCGGGTCTTCGCGGACGGCGAGGGGTGGTGGTGTGTCTGCGCCTCTGTTTCTCCTTGGCCTGTTTTACCTCTCTGTCATAATCATCCCTGTTGAAAAAAACAATTATATATATATATATATATATATATATATATATATATATATATATATATATAATATTATATATAATTTAAATTTTAATGAGGGTGAAAACACTTCTCAAAAATGAAAATTCAGTCATTAATTCCTCTCTCTCATGTCGTTCTACACCCGAAAGACCTTCGTTCATCTTGAGAACGCAAATAAAGATATGTAATCTTTATTATTAATCAACTTATGTAAGTTCATATCTCCCAATTCTGACGTTATAACTTGCAATTGTGAGTTTAAATCTCGCAATTCTGAGGAAAAAGAAGTCAGAATTGCAGACGAGGGGAAAAAACAAATTGTGAGAAAAAGTTGCAGTGACGAGTGAATTATAAAATGACTCACAAAACATGAAAACAGTGGAAAACATGAAACTGAACTCGTCTTTTTCAGACGGTCAGAGTCAGAGAATCACCAATCGCTGTTTAAATGACATTAAAACTCAAAGTAATCACTTTGGTCATCTAAAACACTTTTCAGATGGAACTGTAATCTGATTACCAGCCATTTAAAATGTAACTCAAATGTTATATTTTAAATACGTAACTAAGTTACTTGTATTTCGTTTCTCCCCAACCCTGATTATATATATATGAATATCAGGTTTTCCACAGTTAAACCCCTCAATGTTTGATCCCAGTAGGATTGGATCCAAACGATCAATAGGAATCATTTACATATTCCTTAATCATTTTAAGCTTTCGAACTACATATTTATAGTTTTCAGATTAGTCAAGCTACTCTAACGTACTCAGAAAACATAATAACTACTACTACTAACAGTTATAGTGTGAAAGAGAGAGAGAGAGAGAGAGAGAGAGACCTGGCGATCTGATTCCTCCTGATGTGCTTCAGGAACCCGTGGCTCATGTCCAGCCGCCCGCCGGGCTTGTATTTGGCATTCTCCGCCTCTGCCTCACGCATGAGCTCCATAGATCTGCTGTGTGGATGGACTTACTCTCTAGATAAATTCATTTTAGCTCACTGATAAGCATTACATTTACAACAACATCCCTCCGATCACTTGGGGCCTAGAGCTGCAGTTATAAAAAAACAAAAAACGTTGGCCAATAAAAACCCCACTCCTCCAGTTTGTTTGTTTGTTTGTTTCCCCACACAGATTGTATATCACCCTTCTTAAAATCCACTAGCGCGTATTTTTAATCCATAAAGTGAAATCCACCATCTAATAGAAAGTGTCTAAAGTACACGACTGTTTGTTTTCTCGTTCTGCTCCGCTTCGATCCCGAGTTTATGTGCTCTTGGCCACCGCATTTTAGAGCGGAAGTAGAAGCGGGATATTTGTACCGCTCGCAGATCGCGTTTGAAGAGCGTTCATTCAGCCCGGGCTTGACTTGAATTTTATTCTTTATTAAACGTAAAATGATCGCAGGCGTGAAACGGGAGAGGGACGTCGATGAAGACGAAGATGAAGGTCTGTTTGAAGCGCTTACGAGCTTGTTGTCGGTTTAAATCTGCAGGCCTCGGTCTGTTTTTAGCGGAGCTGCTAAAATACTTTCACTGATACTCGTTCAGTTGATGCTTTTAACCAAAGCGACTTAAAGAGATCCATGTTTGTGTTCTTATGTGTGACCAGGGCTGAGTAGGTCACTTTTAAAATGTATTTCACTACAGATTACAAAATACATGTTTTAAAAAGTCATTTGTAACGTATTTCGTTACATTACTCAAGTTTAGTAACTTAATCTGAATACTTTAGAATACTTTGGAATACTAATAAGTGTGAAACAAACACAAAAAAGGTCATTGATAGTTTTTATCTCACAATTCTGACTTTTTCCCTCTGAATTGTGTGATATAAAGTTGCAATTATGTGTTATGAAGTCAGAATTATGAGATATAAACTCACAATATTGAGAAAAGTCAGAATTATGAGCTATAAACTCACACACTAAATTCACAATTGCAAGAAAAAAGTCAGTATTGCAAGTTTAAATCTCCCAATTCTGACTTTTTCCCTCAGAATTGTGATATAAAGTTGCAATTGTGAGTTATAAAGTCAGAATTATGAGATATAAACTCACATACTAAATTCACAATTGCAAGAAAAAAGTCAGTTTTGCAAGTTTAAATCTCGCAATTCTGAGAAAAAGAAGTCAGAATTGTGAAACACAAACTCTCAATTGTGAGAAGAAAAAACTAATCGTGAGAAAAAGTCGCAGTGACGAGTGAATTATAAAATGACTCCCAAAACATGAAAACAGTGGAAAACATGAAACTGAACTCGTCTTTTTTAGACGGTCAGAGTCAGAGAATCACCAATCGCTGCTTAAATGACATTAAAACTCAAAGTAATCACTTTGGTAATCTAAAACACTTTTCAGATGGAACTGTAATCTGATTACCACCCATTTAAAATGAAACGCAGTTACTCAAATTTTGTATTTTAAATGCGTAACTAAGTTACTTGTATTTCGTTTCTCCCCAACCCTGTCTGTGTATGAATAATGTGTGTTTAATATCACGTAATATTAATATTTGTGTTGTATCTCTGTGTGAGAGATCTCCATGATAGAATCGAATGATTTGCGTGTTTGTAAGTGAAAACAAAATGATCTGTTGCTTCATTTCAGAGGTGCGTGTGAAATTCGGTCGTTCTCATGTCGAAGATCGCAGAAGCCGCCATTGTCCATATCTGGACACAATCAACAGGTTCATGAACATGATTAATATTGTGTATTATTGTAACCCGATAACCCTCTTCTGCTATAACAGTCTCTCTGTTCTTTTCCTTTAGGAGTGTTTTGGATTTCGACTTTGAGAAGCTTTGTTCAATCTCTCTTTCACACATTAACGTCTATGCCTGTTTGATCTGTGGGAAATATTTCCAAGGTATTTTTGCAATTTATGATTTTATTGTATTGTCACCGTATTCAATATTAATGATATTAAATACCCAGATATATTTGATATTAATGGAGTTTTGTGGTTTATTTTATGTCTGTTGACTGTGGATGGAAGCTTGTTTCTGCCACGGAATAAAAAAAAAGATAATTATTACTTTTTATCTCCTGTATTTGTCAGTTTATAGCAAGCAATTCTGAATTTGTTGCTCATAATTGCAGGATATATACTACTTTTAGATATAAACTTGCAATTGCAAGGGGGACAAAATTCCGAATTGTGAGGAAAAAGTTGGAATTTTGTTTTTTTATGTGACGGAAACAAGCTTCCGTTCGTAGTCAACAGAATTGTGAGGTAAGCTTTCATGCTACGAGCCCATCTGTATCTCTAAAAGGAAATACTCAAAGTGACTGTAATTGACCCTTCGCAAAGACCCGCCCCCTTTAGTTGCTGTTGCTATGCGCTCTCACGCCACACATCATGTTCTCACGAAGTGAAAAATACATCCTGGAGCAAAGAGGACACTGACAACACGTCGACAGACATATGAAACGGTTTCATATTTAATATATCGTAATTTTAAAGCAGTTTAATCTATAAATAGCGTCTAGTGTGTGTTTAATGTGTGGTGACAGATCGCTGTCGCTCCTCGATCATCTCTTCATACTAGTTCATTTATAGCATCAAATAAACATGAATGAACATCAGAAGGAATGTTGTTTCAAGACGTGATTCAAGTTCACCAACGTTAATCTACTAACTCCCCTGACGGCTTTGTCTGAGAAAATGGCGGGTTCTGATTGGTCAGATCGCCTGTCAATCAAACCGTTTGCGAAGGGTCGGTTGTGTAAATTTGAAGCACACTGTTTGGGATAATATTTTGGCTTGTTTTTTCAGGTCGAGGTCAGAAGTCGCATGCGTACATCCACAGCGTTCAGTTCACACACCATGTTTTCCTGAATCTCCACACGTTAAAGTTCTACTGCCTGCCGGACAATTATGAGATCATCGACTCCTCGCTGGAGGACATTACGGTGAGAGATGGGCTTCCTTTGATCCGTTTACCGTTGTTATTGCTATTTTTTCTAGCATCTTTTTGAAAAATGTAATCAAAAAGATTTGTCTCGGCAAATTATTGTTCTACATCTCTGATTCATTTCTTTATTCCAGTATGTGCTGAAACCCACATTCACCAAGCAGCACATCTCTGGTTTGGATAAGCAGGGAAAGCTGTACAGAGCCTACGATGGCACGACATATCTGCCTGGAATTGTGGGTCTCAATAATATCAAGGCCAATGACTATGCTAATGTGGTTTTGCAGGTAAGATGAGCAACCAGTTATTTAACTTTGTGTTTGTGTCTAACAACGCAATGTACAGAGATGAGTCAGTCAACACTTGGAAAAGTTTATCATGTTAATGGATCGAAGTTGACCAATACTGGTTTGTTGGGCACTAGCCAAAAACCGATTAACCAACCAATAGTTTTAAAAATGGATTCTGAACGAAAACAAACACAATACTCCAAGTAAACTAGTGCTGAATCAGGAAAATGTACTCTACTATATAGGAGTGTGCCATATCATACCGTCCACGATAATACCTGATGAAATGCAAAAAAAATACCCGATTTGTGAGATATACATGCTGAAATGTCCAATTGTGAGGGGAAAAGACTGACGTTTTTCTCAGGATTGGGAATTTATTTATATAATCTCTAGATGTAAACTCACAATTCTGACTTTTTTCTCAATTCTGAGTGACTTTATAACATGCAATTGGTGTTAAATTGTGAGGAAAAAGTCAATTGCTTGATTTAAAAACTCGCAATTGCGAGAAAGGATGTCAGAATTATAAGATAAAAAGTCGCACTTACAATTTTAATTTTTCTTAGTGGTGGAAACAAGCTCCCATAGTTTTCTTACTTGACAAATATACGTCAAATTAAGTTTATTAGTTTGTTAAAAACTCTAATCCAAACGGATGGAAGTTTTACATGCAATTCAAATGCATAAATCCTAAATTTTAGTGTCACCGCTTTTTTTTTTTTTTTTTCCTTTTTCTGAAGGCGCTGTCGAACGTGCCGCCTTTGCGAAACTACTTTCTCGAGGAGGACAACTACCGTGGAATTCGTCGGCCGCCGGGTGACATCATGTTTCTGCTGGTGCAGCGTTTCGGGGAGCTCATGCGCAAGCTGTGGAACCCGCGGAACTTCAAAGCCCACGTGTCGCCGCATGAAATGTTGCAGGCCGTGGTGTTATGCAGTAAAAAGAACTTTCAGATCACTAAGCAAGGTATATCGCCACTGCATAGTGTGCACTGGATATGGATGTTGAATTCAAAACGTGGTGTATTAGTGTCAAAGTCCCTTTCAAGGAAAGTCATGTTTGCAACACCTCCGGGAAGCTATTTCAGTCATCCGAGACCAAGTCCCATCTACTTGAATGGTGGAATCCAGAAATCTCAAAAAAATTAGGGATGCACGATATATCGGCCACCGTATCGCTACGTTCATTTTTAACGTTATCGACCAGATAAGAAAATTTAGCCGATATATTGAAGCTGGTAAATAGTGGATTATTTCCTTCAGATGTGCACTGTTCACCATGATGGGTTTGAATTGCTCGAAATATAAGGAAAATACAGTTAAGAGAAACACGTGCAGCGCAAGTCTGTCACATAGGCTTCATAAAGTTATAATGAGAACATTATAGTTGTTTAATGGTGGATTTATCATCCAACATAACGGTTATCAAATATAAAGATTATTGTGTTATACTTTATTTTAAGGTGTCAGTATTACAGTGTAATTATACATTTAAGTACTGAGTAATAACAATTAACTACATGCACTTACTGTAGGGTTAGGATGAGGGTTTGGTTTAGGGTTAATTGCATGTAATTATACTTAATTTATAGTTATTAAAACAGTAACTACATGTAACATGTGTAACAATGTGACACTGTAAAATAAAGTGTTACCGATTATTGGTGTCGAAAATCCCTGCAGAAAATGCTCGCCACACTCACAATCAAATAACACATTTCAAATCGGCAACAAAATCCGACATGAACGTAAATGTTGTTTCTTATACTCGGTGTTATTTTTCAGGCTAGACCCTCCAATGCACAAGTCAAGTCCTGTTTTTATAGCGACCGGAGCTTCTAATGGAAGCTGAGGACTTTATCAATCAGCGTTTGGGTCTTTTATATAGAAAGCGGGACTTATTCGTGTTACACTTTCTCACATTCGTAATACAAGTATGGTAGTCTCCTACAACAGGAACTTGCACTTTTTAAACCGGTTTTGCGCTCTTTGCCCTCTAGGGGACGCTGTTGACTTTCTCTCCTGGTTCCTTAATGCATTGCATGGTGCTCTCGGTGGGACGAAGAAGAAGAAATCATGTGAGTTTGTTTTGTGTGATTCTTATTGATTTTTAGAGGTGTGTGTTTGTGCTAGTTGTAATCTTGATGAGTGAAATGGTTTTTCTCTTCTGCAGCCATACTCACCAAGGTGTTTCAGGGGTCCATGCGAAT
>CM074310.1:7448939-7498939 GCA_037194245.1 Opsariichthys bidens | reverse complement strand
AGACTTTTATTTTGACACCAATGAGAACAGGGATTTGATCAGTGAAAGACAGTGCTTTAAACGGAACACTTATCGGCCAGTGCCAATAATGATAAAAAATAAATAAATAAAAAACAATATCAGCCGATGTCTCACCATCGTGACTTTATAACTCTCAATTGCATGTTATAAAGTCAGAATTGCGGGATATAAACTCACAATTCTGAGAAAAAACATGTTTTTTTTCCTTCACAATTGGACATTATAACACGCAATTGCGAGTTATCTCACATTTGACTTTTTCTGACAATTGTGAGTTTATATCTCGCAATTCTGAAAAAAAAAAAAAAAAGTCAGAATTGTGAGATATAAACTTGCAATTGAGAGGAAAGAAAGTTCGATTTGTGATATAAAGAGTCTCAATTAGCTTTTTTATTTTATTATATGGTCTAAACAAGCCTCCATATGTTTTTAATGATGGAATGGAGTAAGATATTATGCTTTGTATTGCACTGAAGCAAAGTATTAGTTTTTAATACTCCGATAAAGTACAGATCAAAGAAAATGCACCGAAGTACAGTAAAAAAATCACCTTTAATGTCATGAAGATTTTCATGGTATTTTGGTTTCAGGGAGACGACGAGGACACTGAATTTGGTGGGGCCAGAGCCGATGAATCGCCAACACAAGTCCACAGACGCGAAGAGGATTCAGGGTACCGGCGTGGTCGTCATCGCTGGCAGTACCCGGAAAAGTATCACGACCCTAAACGCCGCAAAGGAACCAACAATCAGCCAAACAATGCCCTCTACACCACTCCCTCGGTACACTCGCAGAACAACCCGTTTAGTACAGCATCGTCTCGGTTCTCCAATCCATCTTTGAATCCTCAAACCCCTCGCATCGCCAACGGGCCGTTCTTGCCAGGCACCGGGCGTTTTTTGCCGCCTCAAGAGAGGAAGCTACAGTTCCCCTTTAAGAATAATCCCCAGCACAGAGGCTTCATCTGGGGCCCGTCTGCAAACCAAGAAGGTGGACAGGAGGACCCATCTTTTCAGTCATCCTCCGACGCCGATTTGGTTCATACCTTCCAGTCCTCTCCCTCGCCAAACAAGGGCCAATGGCAACACAATCATCACCAACAACGGCGCAATCACGGTAACCGAGGCTACGGTAACTGGGGTAACAGGCAACGGCCGCGGAACAGGGGACGGAATCCGTTCGATGGATATTTAACCAACGAGCAGGCAGGGAACGCCGAGCGTAAAGACGGTGGGTCCGTCCAAGGGCAGCACAAGCAAGGTAGAGCACGCTACACCTGGTACAATCCCAATTTTGCTTCAGACCAGTCTGTCGGAGATGGATTCCAGCACTATAACTACAACCAAAGCAGACAAGGTCTTTACAAACACCCCAACTCACAGTACAACCACTACCAGCAGCCTCACAAGCAGGACAACCCTCCAGAGATGATCCAACTGAGGTCTGAAGGCAATCCCAATCCAACTTCTATCCCAGATTGCAATAGCACCCCCATGGAGACCTGATTTCATCTGCGGAGACCGTGATCTTTTGCAAAGGACTCTTAGAAACCTCGGACCCTCAGTTGTGGTTTGTTGTGGAAGGTTTTTAGATGCTGGGCGCGTCCAGAACGGGAGAAACTCCCTAGTGCAATAACGATGCTGTACGAAACATTTTATGCACCTGAGTTTTTATGTACATATTGCAGTTTCATACCTGCACCTACAATACCTGATTTTATGTGTGCACATATCTATGTTTTTCAGATGTATATATATATATCTATAAGTAGGTTATAAATTGAAAGCTTATGTATTTGCAAGAGAATTGAGCTTATGTCGCACAGTGCACTGCAACATTGACATTGTGGCCTGGGAAGTACTGTATATGGCCTACGAAGCTATTTGAAGAGTTCTTTTGGATATCTGATGATTTTACATTGTGCCTTTTGAAAAGCCAAAGAATTTGGGGATTTAGTAGGCGTCAGACTCCTAACCGCTTTGGATGCTGCCTTTTTTATAGCTGATGTTTTTCCTCCTTTTTTTTTTTTTTTTATCTTGCCATTCATTTATTTATGTTCTTATATTCTTGCATCCTGAGGGGCATGTGTCGCAGAAATTGTCTTCTGTTGTTAGGGGATAAAAAGACACAATCCTAAGACAGTTGAGGTGGAAAAGTCTTTTTCTTTTTTGTTACCTTGTCCTAAACGGGCACGTTACGATAGAGAGACAATAGCTGCGTTTCTGTTACCCTTCAAATTGCACAAATTGAAATTGAAAATACGCCCAATGGAAACGCGTCAATTTCAAATATTTTACAATATACATGCAAAACTGCAAAGGAAAGTTTTTTCACATTTACGGGTCACCTGGCGTAGGTAAAAGACAATGTTTGGACGAGACCGAGTTCTTTATTAAACTCATAAAAGAATTATGGGAATACTGGATCCTAAACAAGAAAGAAATGCCACAATTGATCAAAACCTCGAAGCAGATAGGAGGGAGAACACCCAGAAACGCCTCGTACATGCCGCTTTCCTTGCCGTTAATGTTTGGAAACGCACCTTCGATCAAAAATAGTGGCCTAGTGCAGTGGCTGCGATGTACTTAAACCTACTAACCCACGATTTTTGGAATGACTTATCGCGAGAGGAAAAAAATAACATTTAATCTCATAACATCAGTTGATGGAAACGCCATCATTTCGCAATAGACATTTAGAAAATGTCGCAAAAGTTTTGCGCAAATCTGTAATGGAAACCCAACTATTGATTCTGTCTCAGGTGCAATCACACTGACGATGCTTTACTGCAGAAAAGCGACACATTTGGCAACGATCGAAAGGCTGTTCACAATGCAAACAACTCGGGCGGAGTTCAAATCCCGCTCCACATACAGCAGCCGTGTACTAAAAACCGAATGATCTGATATGCTATTATATTTATCGCTTCATGTATCATTTCACATACAGGGAAACAATCTTTGGTGTTTGATTCCAGAATAAGCTGCGAAGTGGACCAGACTTCATGCCGACAGTCAGAAGTATGACTCTGTGACACTAGCCAAATACTGCACCCTTTGCCTTAGTAACTCCCATGTAGACCTTTTGGCACTGACCGTGCTTAACAGGAATGAAAGCAAGGCTGTGAGGGATACTATAGGGAGGTATTCAATGGATTGTACATGTCGATTGTTCAGCTGATGAAATATCTTTCCATAAGACCTTTATATGGCACATGTAAAGCCTAACTCTATCCCTCAGCCTTGTTTTCATCCATGTCAAATTCAATATGGCGTCTACCCTGACTGAGGTCTGTTATCAGACAGTTTTGGTTGAAGAATAAATCATGGGTAACAACCGTTGAATTCTTGCTGTATTCTCGTAATGCTGTTATTCCCATTTTGACCATTTGTAAGTTCTCAGCTGACAATGATTTACCACTGAAAAAATAAATAATTTTACCTTAATTGTCCTAGGTGATCTATTTCTTTTAGGAAGTTATACACAAACAGGTTAGTAGTAAATATTTACTGCATGCTTTCCTCAATAAAATAAACCTGAGAAAACATCTGATCAGATTGATGTGGGTGTTTACACATCTGTGCGATGCAGCACTCCAGCCGTCATGTTTGTTTATATAGCACATTATACAATAGATTGCTTTAAAGGTGACATACACTCACCTAAAGGATTATTAGGAACACCACACTAATACTGTGTTTGACCCCCTTTCGCCTTCAGATCCGCCTTAATTCTACGTGGCATTGATTCAACAAGGTGCTGAAAGCATTCTTTAGAAATGTTGGCCCATATTGATAGGAGAGCATCTTGCAGTTGATGGAGATTTGTGGGACGCACATCCAGGGCACGAAGCTCCCGTTCCACCACATCCCAAAGATGCTCTATTGGGTTGAGATCTGGTGACTGTGGGGGCCATTTTAGTTCAGTGAACTCATTGTCATGTTCAAGAAACTAATTTGAAATGATTCGAGCTTTGTGACATGGTGCATTATCCTGCTGGAAGTAGCCATCAGAGGATGGGAACATGGTGGTCATGAAGGGATGGACATGGTCAGAAACAATGCTCAGGTAGGCTGTGGCATTTAAACGATGCCCAATTGGCACTAAGGGGCCTAAAGTGTGCCAAGAAAACACCCCCACACCATTACACCACCACCACCAGCCTGCACAGTGGTAACAAGGCATGATGGATCCATGTTCTCATTCTGTTTACGCCAAATTCTGACTCTACCATCTGAATGTCTCAACAGAAATCGAGACTCATCAGACCAGGCAACATTTTTCCAGTCTTCAACTGTCCAATTTTGGTGAGCTCGTGCAAATTGTCGCCTCTTTTTCCTATTTGTAGTGGAGATGAGTGGTTCTGCTGTTGTAGCTCATCCGCCTGAAGGTTGTGCGTGTTGTGGCTTCACAAATGCTTTGCTGCAGACCTCGGTTGTAGCGAGTGGTTATTTCAGTCAAAGTCGCTCTTCTATCAGCTTGAATCAGTCGGCCCATTCTCCTCTGACCTCAAGCATCAACAAGGCATTTTCTCCCACAGGACCGCCGCACACTGGATGTTTTTCCCTTTTCACACCATTCTTTGTAAACCCTAGAAATGGTTGTGCGTGAAAATCCCAGTAACTGAGCAGATTGTGAAATACTGAGGCCGGCCCGTCTGGCACCAACAACCATGCCACACTCAAAACTGCTTAAATCCCCTTTCTTTCCCATTCTGACATTCAGGTTGGAGTTCAGGAGATTGTCTTGACCAGGACCACACCCCTAAATGCATTGAAGCAACTGCCATGTGATTGGTTGATTAGATAATTGCATTAGTGATAAATTGAACATGTGTTCCTAATAATCCTTTAGGTGAGTGTATATAAGATTTTTTTGCGTTAAAATGCATTCTCTTAACTATGTAAGCTTGGAAGTATAATTGCAACTTTTTATCTTAAAATCGCTGTAAATAGCTGCAGATGCTATTTACACTAAGTGAAAAAAGCATTTTCTTGGCACTATTTTCTTTTACACTAGACGAAAATAGCGATGGATTCTATTTACTTAATATAAAAGTTTCAGTTCTTCGCAATAAGAGTAAATAGTAATTAAATGCGGTCTATACTTCACATTGGCAGATACTATTTACACCTCAGTAGTTTTGTACATTTAACAGGATGTAATAATATAATGTAAATGATTATATTTATTGAGATTAAATAGATGCTGCCTCACTGGGAGAATAAAAACCTCCCTAACCCTACCCGATAAACACTTTTAATATTATTAAACACTCGTTCGCAGTTTTTCCACATTCCACAAAATTATTATTTCAATTTTTATTGAAAATAAGTGCGAGCTCGGCCAAAAGCGGTTCGAACCCGAGGTTAATCGCGATAAAAAACCAGATATGCAATCCTTGCTCACTACTACTACGTCACTGAATTTTGTATGTGATTTTAAAAACTTGATTCGACATAGGTGGGCGGAGCTAGTGTAAATAGCATTTGCCAACAAGAGACGCTATTTGCGCAATTTGCAACAGGTTTTTCATGTCCGTGGGTTCAAACTATCCAAAATAACATGATATTTAGCCCCGGAATGTGGATTTTACCAGGTGAACGTGAACCCTGAAGGGGAAGCCTTGTCAATCAGTGAATTGCAGATAAGAAAACAATAAAAAAAATAATATATAGTTGATAATATGTAGTTGAACTATTTTAAAATAAGAGTAGCTTGGTAGCTTCCCCATCATTTAGATTACATACACAAATGCATGTGTGAATGCATACTAATGCTCATACCACAATCATTCCTGCTGACCGCCTTTACTATTAAAGACAAAAAATTCAGCACAATAACTGTAATAGGGGATTTTGGAGTGTCTAAAGCTGTGTTTGTGTGTGTGTGTGTACTGTATATACTGTACTGTATTATGCACATTATGTCACTGGTGCAATGATCATAACACTCCCACCCTCAGTGGGACATATTTTACACTAAAGTAGCACACATTTATCTACCCACTCTCTGCTTTCTGCAGCATGGCTATTTTCAACCCTTTGCGAAAGAACTGGGTCAGCTGTGTCATCCAAATCTGATGTTACACACTCACATACAAGCGAAATATTCAGATGTAAGAATTTTATACTCGTTGCACTTTTTATCACTGTGTTATGAGGGCTTTGAATAAATTCATTTTTCGTTTTGATGTCAGAGATATCTACATATGTCCAACACGACACAATAACTCAATTTAAAATGTGCGTGACCCTCGGTTCTTAAAGAACAAATGTAAATATCATATTTTGTGACGTGTCCTGTTGACGTGTGTTTGTGTGTCTCATGCAAGAGTTGCACGTTCCAGTGGTTGACATAAATGACACCTGTGACAAGAGTTTTCTCCACACATTTTAAAGGCAAGCAAGATACATTCAGTACAGGGCATGTTTCTTGTTTGTTTGTTGTCGTTGTTTTTTTTTTTCTTTTTCATTTTTTCTTGTTGCATGACAGTAAATTTAACATATTCAGGCAAAATTACCATATGAGGGAGTGCACTAAATGTATATATACATTAGTTCAGGTTAACTAATGATAGTTCAGTCCGGCTAATGATTATGCATGTTGGTTAAAAAAGATCGATCATTTCGATGCCTTTCCATCTTGCTAAAAATGTTTCGGTAACCATCTCAGGTGCAATACTTACAGAAGTCATTGAGCACTATAAATACAAAGAGACAATACCATCCACTGCTGAATACAGAGGTACCCCATTCAGAAGTGACCCAGGACCAGCTTGACCGTTCGCTCTTTACCTTTAAGTATCCTGAGAAAAGCAGCAAAACTGATGCATTCCCAGTTTAATAGAGTAAAGCTGCGTTCACAGTACCAGCGACAGAGCGACACAATCCCATTCATTTCAATGGGGAGCTGTATTTTTTTGCGAAAATCCGACTGGGTGTTTGTCGAGCGAACCAGTGTGATGCTAATAAACTTGTGTCATCAGCCCTGCACCGCTCATGTCTGGCTTTATGCAAATGAAGAGCGACTTTTGGGCGTGACATCCAATTGGAGTGAAGTCAGTTATCTGTCACTGCGTCCTGTAGTGGAGTGTTGCCGCGGGTTGAAGCGACCCCAAATAACATGATATTTAGCCCTGGAATGCTAATTTATTTTTTGTCTTTTTGTTTTGATTGGGTATTCTAGAAGCTTGTTTCTGCCATGGAATAAAAAAATAAAAAAAAGGGTAATTGACCCTTTGCTGGCAGTTTGATTGACAGGTGATCTGACCAATCATAACCCAGAATCCGCCATTTTGTTGAAGCGACGCCAAATAACATGATATTTAGCCCTGGAATGCTAACTTTTTTTTTGTCTTTTTGTTTTGAGTGGGTATTCTAGAAGCTTGTTTCTGCCATGGAATAAAAAAAATAAAAAAAAGGTAATTGACCCTTCACTGGCAGTTTGATTGACAGGTGATCTGACCAATCATAACCCAGAATCCGCCATTTTGTTGAAGCGACCCCAAATAACATGATATTTAGTCCTGGAATGCTAACTTTTTTTTTTGTCTTTTTGTTTTGATTGGGTATTCTAGAAGCTTGTTTCTGCCATGGAATAAAAAAATAAAAAAAAGGTAAATGACCCTTCACTGGCAGTTTGATTGACAGGTGATCTGACCAATCATAACCCAGAATCCGCCATTTTGTTGAAGCGACCCCAAATAACATGATATTTAGCCCTGGAATGCTAATAATCTGCCATCCGAACCCTGGTGCGGACCGAGACCGCTAAAAAGATGGATCCCGGTCCACTTCCAAACGAACTCAGGTGCGGTTCGACTGATATATGAACGCAACACGGACCAAAGACACGTAAACGAACCAAAAACAGGACGTGACGTCACAAGATGCGGCGACGCGGGAAGATCGTGTATCCAAAATGAGTCGAAGGTAAAGTGCCTCATTAATATTTGTTTCTGCAAACAACGGAGGAAATCCTGCTGCTGTTTTGAATGTTTTGAACATTTTATAAGCGTTTCATGAGTTCTTAGCTGGTAAAAATAAAGTAAAGCATAAAATGATGGCGTTTAATCCGGTGCACAGCATTGTTTTGAATATTCCGGAATGAAGCTCCGTCGTGAAATATACGTCATAAAACCGTGACCGTATCCTTATGCATTTGGTTCGGTAACTTAAAGTTCGCTGTTAAAAATGCCAGTGTGAACGCTAAGCGGACCAAGACTATATGTTTTGTTTTTGTTTTTTGGTCCGAACCAAACCAACCGAACTACAAGTGTGAACGCACCGCCTAACTGTCCTATAATTTGTGACATTCTATCCCGATGGGTTTTTAAAATTCTGGATATAAAAAACAACAACAACACGAAATCGTGTTATTTCAAATCTGATTCAAATCACCTGATTTGAAATGCGATTCCAATCCGATTTTTACTGATGTGTCTCAGTCTGGACACTTTAAAACTGCCTTTTGCTTCACTAGCCACACAAATCTTATTTGATCACTTGTAATTAATAGTGTGGACAGTCCGCCTGAAAAGATCTGATTGGAGAGAAATCCGATTTGCCTGCGGTCTGAACATTTAGCCAGAGTCACTGGCAGTGTGAACGCAGCGTAAAGCTTATCCTTGGATTTTTTTTTTTTTTGTGGAAAGCACACAGCGCTTTCCAATAAAATTCCAAACAACGTAAAAATAAAGAACCAGATTGTAAGTGTAACAAATATAGTGGGTGAATCCTGTTAGCTTTGCTGCCCAAGGACCGGCTTCTCAAATTAAAAGACTGCAAAACGTATTTCAGTTCAATATAAAGGGTACAACTCTGTCAGTGCATGAGCTAAACGTTTTTGTCATATTGTTTTGATTGGGTTCTCTAGAAGCTTGTTTCTGCCATGGAATAAAAAAATAAAAAAGGTAATTGACCCTCCGCCGGCAGTTTGATTGACAGGCGATCTGACCAATCATAACCCAGAATCTGCTATTTTGTCCATCAAAGCAGTCAGGGGAGTTGAACTTGGAAAAATTGTCTTTCCGCACTTCTGATGTTCATTCATGTTTATTTGATGCTATAAATGAACTAGTATGAAGAGATGATCAGTTCACGATCTGTCACGACATATTAGACGCTATTTACTGTTCAAACTTCTTAAAAAAATTACAATATTTGAAATATGAAACTTTCATATCAAAAGTAATGATGCAACTGTAACTAAAGGGGGCGGGTCTTTGCGAAGGGTCAATTGTTAAGGTATAAACTCGCAATTGTGAGAAAAATGTCTGAATTGTTAGATAAATGTCTAGTTTGACTTTTTTTCAGGATGTATTTTTATCTCTTGGAGAGATTGTATGTAGTAAACTCTTGCGGGAAAAAAAAAAAAGGTCAGAAATGTTAGATATAACACAACTGCGAGAAATAAAGTCAGAATTGCGAGATAAAAGGTCTCTTTTTTTTAATCCATGGCAGAAACAAGCTTTTGTAGGGTGTCAATTACCACAGGAAAAAAAAAAAATTCTAGTAGCTTTAGTTTGCAAAAATAAAAAATGTATTCGTACAGTAATGCACTCGCAAATAGTGGAAGTCTATGGGGCAAGGCATTGTACTGTGATAAATGTTAAAATACATAAAATTTTGAAAGTGTAGCAAAGAAAATCACTCACTAACCTTCTCTGTGCAAAGTGTCCACATTTCAGCTTTAAACCTTTTAAATGACAACACACAAGGTGAGGATGATTTCCTGTGGTAACTGACAGCACGACATGCCATGTGTTTCAGTGTTATGGATTTATGAAGCACATTGAGATCTTCAGTAATGACTGATGGGAAATGAGCAGTACATATTTGGCCAATCTGTGTCTTTCTGTCTGAAATCATGGAATGACACAAAGTTTAAAGTGAAGCGCTTCGCTTTTCATTGTCACTGACGCAGCTTGTATTTGTCACACAAAGCAATACGAGCACAGTTCTCTGGTCATGTTAACCTATGACCCCTCATGACTATTTGTGAACTATAACCTTTAAATTATGACTCTGTCCACTTAGTGCAAAGGATGCTGACCACTAAAGCCAAGCCCCACACATGTGATGCCTTACAAAAGTATTCAGACCATAATGAATTACAAATCCTGCACATAAAGGTGAAGTGTGTATCGTCTGCACCACCAAAAATTATTTTTCAAACATCCTCTTCGCCTGCTATTATTCGAGCAAACAGTCTCTGCCATATCTGGCGCAGTCATAACTCCCAAACGTACATCTGATTGAAACGGCTTGTCCAACAAGAAAAAATGTAGGGCGGGACTTGATTTTGTTGTGGGTGTTGATTGGATGCTTGCGTTTTTTTTATTGGTGGATCTCATGTGAGCGACAGGTTGTCCGCCTTTCTTTTTATCTCAACGGTGTTTGCGTTCAAATTTTCAATTTCAGTTCTAAACTTTTTTTTTAAGATTTTCAAAACTAGAAAAAACGCCGTTTACACGAGTGCGTTTTAAAATGAAAAACGATCCTCGTCTACACTGGCGCTTCCACGGCATTTCAGAAACGATCTCCGTCTACACTACTCGAGCGAAAACGCATGTCACGTGACCATTCATGCGCGTACAAGTGTCAACTCTAGCGCAGTGCTTCCCAAACTGTGAGTCGCAGCCCCCCGGTGGGCCGTAGCGGTATTGCAGGGGGGCCGTAGCTAGTCCAAATCAATATATTAAAATAATTAAAATATTCCAATTGTTCTAAAATTCGATTTTTTTGAAAGTACGTAAGGTTAGAGTTATGGCTTTAAATATATTTGTAAAGAATGTTTAGTTCTCATAATTCACATGAAATTCTTTACAAAAGTAAATGTCGGTATATATTTTTTAACTGCGGGGTCGTGGAGCTTTTGCAATGTTTTTGGGGGGGCCTTACCCCTCTTAAGTTTGGGAAGCTCTGTATTTTTCACTTTTTTTCAGGTTTAGGGGGCAGGGTTTGGTATCATGTTTATGTCTTTCCTAAAAAATCGTACATATCCGTACAAACGGCATTGTGCAATTCATACGAAATCACCACCTCGTGGTGTTTGGAATGATTTATATCACATTGTCAACAAGCGCTTCAGTTTTTAATGTTGAAAGAGTGCGAGGTAAGATTTTAGTAGTATAAACGTTAAATTTTTGACAGCAGTTTTATGAAAGAAATATTAAATGACCAACAGTAATATCCAGTGAAGCAAATTTGGCGTTTTGGATTTTAAAAAAATAGGTTGTCGTATAATTCGTAATTGAACGTGGCGAGACTAGAAACTATTTCTCTGATTTGAGTTTTCAACATATTAGCTATACAAATAAGATTGACTGTGCATATTTTTAAATAGAACTATAATGTACAAAATTCATTCTTAAACAGTTAAATCGCTTATTTTTCTTTATTGCCCTAAATCCATTTAAATCCTTAATTCCTTTAAATAAAAAGACAATTACCATTCATTTTTTGTAATTAAAATCACTTCGAAAACTCTCTCGGTTCTCACATGGTTTGAGGTATCTTTCACGTGGGATGAGTTGTTTGATAGTAACAGTGACTAAAATACTTGGTTTTTAAATAAGTGAATTGGTGAAGGTCTGAATATGTTTGCAAGGTACCTATACACACTCACACACCCCTCCCCAAACTGCACAGATTCTCTTAAAGGGACAGGTGCACCTTTGTAAACACAAGGAGAGATGGAAAGGAGGGAAATGGAGGAAGACTTGTGATGTGTCCAAACAGCTGTTCGCAGTTGCTGCATGTTGTTCCCGTCACACGTCTCTGCCACGCTCTCCCGCACCGCGACAACGAAATGTGTCCCGACAAATGGGACGGGCAGCTCTCAGAAACCTCTTCGCTCGTATAAAGTCCACCTGGCGTCCGAGTCACTCAGGTGCAACACCAGCAATGGAGAGTTGGATCGAAAGAGTCACCGCATGCACTCGCGCGCAAACACTCGTTCATGTTTCCTTGAACGCACAACCGCACATCCGAGCAGATTTCCGCCCATGATTCGCAAACTTCAGTCACGTGTTCGTTTGATAAATGTTTGATAATGCTTCCAGCTGCCAGTAATAATATAGCACTCTTAGCTCCATTTAAGTCATTTGATCAAGTTTGGTCCATTGCACAGAATCCCGCCGTTGAAATTCCCAAGTGGAAACTGCAAAAAAAAGTACAGATTCCATCTGTGCTCGCGGATAAAGAAGATTTTTGACGCTCTCATTCACCTCCTTCAGTCGGCAGCGCTTCCTCCTGGAAGACTGACGCTTCAGTCTCTCAGAATAAAGAAATGGAAAAGTTCCCGTTCGTCGCATTTCTTCAGCCGTTTCCGTGTTTAATTGGAAGGTTACGTTGGGATATTTGAGGTGGGTTACAGAGAGCGGTGCGGTATGGGCTGGAAGCATGTTGAAGAAGGCATGCAGGTGTTGTAATATACGGGAGAGCAGAAAAGCGATGGTCACGCCATGTTCCGTCTTTCCTCCCTTGCTTTCTTTGTCTTTTCTGGCTGCACACGTTCACGTCATCTCTCTAGTTCCCTCACGCGCGCGACTCTTTCTTAGAGTGAGGCTTGTTGCCCAGGAGAGCATCCATCTCGCTCACAGTCTGAGGCGTCATCTGAGACAGCACCTGGAGAGAATATGAAAACCGTGCCGTTAGGACGGCTGTGTCTCATTGATCAAAAGTGTCAGTGAAGACTCATTACTGAAGATTCTATTTGAAATCAGTGCTTTTTAACTCTCTAATCAGCAAAGAAATGCATCACGGTTTCCACAGAAATGTGTCAAATTAGAATCCTTGTGAAAAAGAACACTTTAATACACTTAAAGTAATACTTTATGGCCTGGTTTCACAGACAGGGTTTAGCCTAAACTAGGATTAGGTATTAGTTCAATTAGAATATTTAAGTATATTTTATATACGTACACTAGAATAAAACATTACTGATGTGCATCTTGAGACAAAACAATGGCAGTGACTTATTTTAAGATACGTCAGTACAAGTTGCTTTCAGTTAAGACAGCCGAAACATGCGTCTTAGTCTGAGACTATCTTAAGCCTTGTTTGTGAAACCGGGGGTAAAAGAATATACCTAAGTGTGACGTGAATATCTTCAGACAATTGCATGTGATTTACAACTAAATGAAAATGTAGCTGAACTTAATAGTGTACTTAAGTAGGGCTTTAGTGCATGTACATCTTCATTTTTTTCTGGCTTTGAAATGATTAAAGTGTACCGAGAAGCATTTATAGTCTACTAAAATATACTTAAATGTCATTTCTATTGAAACTGTATCATGTATATTTGTATGTAAAGTTGCAATTTTGAACAAATATTTAAAAATGACACACTACGGTTAAAATTATAATTAAGTACTTTACATGTGCTTTGTATGTTAATCAACATATCAAAATTAGTGCATGGCAAAAGATTTTAAAGAAACTTTTAATTTTACAATATAAAAGTTCACATTTTAAGTGTTCTTAAGAAACATACAGTAGTCATGAATGTATTTTTTTACTTTCAATACACTTAAGTGGACTTCTGTTTAATTAATACTATATTACCTGCGAGTTTAGTTTTTTCAAAAAATAATTTTATATATATTAAATACTATTAAATATATAAAACATCGGAGTCTGATCCCTACAGCGCCCAGCACATGACATGCAAGGAAAAAAAAAGTAAATTTTACTCTTTCGTTCCCTCGATTTGTTCACGAGCACATGATTTAGCCTACAATTTTATCCTGGGGCTCCGTATATCCCCCCTCTCCCGCCGCAACATAATTAGGGCCCAAGCCTAGAAGGGCGAAGGGCCCTATTGTTTTTCTAAGGATTATTATTATTATTATTATTATTTTTATTTTTTTTCAACCGTTCGGGGCTTTTTGGGGCCCTTAACATGCTCAAAAACTCTTGAAACTTTGCACACGCATTGGAACCTGCGGCCATTAGGACGTGACAGAGGCTGGGACCCGGGCGTGGCAGGGGGGCTCGACAGCGCCCCCTTGAATGGGGTCTGAAAACTTGGTCCATATATCAAACACGCTTGCACATATTGGTATGAAACTCGGTACACATATAGACCTTATCGGGCCTGACAACTTTCGTGCTCTAAGTTGTTCGCCGCCTCAACAGGAAGTGAGCTATTATGGGTTGTTTGAAAAGCGCATGCTCTGGAATTTGATATACTCCTCCTAGGCGCTTAATCCGATCACCACCAAACTCGGTCAGCATGAAGTCAAGACATTGATGACGCAAAATTGCCAGGGGATTTTTGATATCTCAAACGGTTTGCCCGTGGCGAGGCAACGAATTTATGGCGAGAAAACAGAAACAGGAAGTGTGTTATAACGTCTGCATACATTCATTGATTTTTATGAAACTTCACCTGTGTGTTCGTGGTACAAGCCCGAGCACATGGATGTGACTATTATGAGTCAAAGATATAGCGCCACCAACTGGCAGCAGGAAATGTGTTACTTTCAAAAAGGGTTTGAGATCACCCTCTTATTTTTACCCGATTTACTTCAAACTTCTTCATTATAATGTCAAAACATTTCAGATGAAGACTTGTGAACATCTTTGTGATTTTTTAAATATTGTTGCCATGGCAAGATGTCAAACTTTAATAATGTTTTTGGGTGTTTTTGAGGCTCTTAACATGCTTCAAATTGCATGAAACTCGACACACACGTGAATATTGTCATCTTGTAGATATGGGCAAAGCCTTAAAACTGGGCGTGGTTGAGGTGCTCTGTAGCGCCATCTTTTCACAATAGTTGGGGGGTTAATTTAACCTACAGTCACCAAACTCGGCATACATATTCTTCTAATTTAGCCAGACAACTTTCTAATTTACAGTCATTAGCTCCGACCAACAGGAAGTCAGATATTTTGGTTTGAATATGGCTATTTTGAAAAATCAAGCTCTGAATTTTTAATAAACGGTCTTGTGGCTCCCTCTAGTGGATAGTACTGCACGTGCACTCATAGAAGCACACGAGCCCCGAGTTTTGAACAACCGCTTTCGTTTTACAACTCACGACAGTCTTTGTTTACATGTCATTTCGTTCATTAAAACTTTCAAGCGATTGTATAATATACAAGCAAAGAAACACATGAAAAAAAATAATTTACTGATCGCGAGTATTGACAAACAGCCACTCTAATGTCATAGACGGAGAGAGAGTTTGCTTTCGTTTTACAATTCAGGCCTGTGCAAACTTCGTTTCCTAATGGATTAAACAAAGAAATTCTCTGAAAGCAGTGATCATGACCGCGTGAAAGCCACTTGATTTTAAGTGTTTTTAAACATTCTTTAAAGCATTCAAACGGTTAGACAAGATTCGATCACAAGAACATATTAAAAAGCTTCTTGGACAGTTTGGAAGATTTTCTGTGCAGCGCAGCGTCTCCTAATAATGATTGCGCCCAGTTATACAAATAACTTTACACATGCAGTGATTTAAAAAAAATAAAATTAAAATATAAACTTCTGCAAATAACTAATAATAAACTTCTGCACATGATGACAACATACTGAAGATGCTAAATTGCGAACGATTGAAGTGCATCTCAAATGGTCTTGCCATGGCGAAGTTTTAAATTAAGAACAAAAAGGGAATTTGGAAGTTGTCAATTATTCATGAATAATTGAAATATACACACCTAATTTCTATATTTAATAGAGATTCCATACCATTTCAGCGTTAGAAAAACGGTCTCGTGGCTCCCTCTAGTGGATAGTACTGCACGTGCATCACATTATTTCTGTTCACAGGAAGCACACGAGCCCCGAGTTTTGAACAACCGCTTTCGTTTTACAACTCACGACAGTCTTTGTTTACATGTCATTTCATTCATTAAAACTTTCAAGCGATTGTATAATATACAAGTTAAGAAACAAATGAAAAAAATTAATTCACTGATCGCGAGTATTGACAAACAGCCACTCTAATGTCATAGACGGAGAGAAAGTTTGCTTTCGTTTTACAATTCAGGCCACTTCGTCATATATATATATATATATATATATATATATATATATATATATATATATATATATATATATATATATATTAACCATTTAAAACATTCCAGCGATTCTACAATATACAAGCAAATAAACACGGAAGACATTCATGTAGAGATCGCGAGCCGTGTTTGGCAGTTTGATGATGTCTGTGAACAGTGGCGGTTCTACACGGAGGCCTACTCGTGCCTCTGTAGACATGTCCCTGGCCACCCCTGTGCTGACCAAAAAAAAAATTAATTATGAATTTGTTATGATTTTACACGTGAGCGCCAAAAGCGGAACTAATGCGACGGAACGTTCTACACGGGTAAAATATAGCGGCGCCGGACGCGTATCTCGTGACTCGTATCTCTTGTTGCTCTTGCACAATGTTGTGATGTTAACCACGTAACTTCATCTGTCTTGGCTGTTGCCTTGCGATAACATACATTTGAGTAAAGTAATCAACAGGCTATCTGCACGTGTAAAGTGGGATGGTTATGCAGCGAAATGTAATGCACGTTTTTTTCTTCTGATAGTTATCATGAAACGAGGAAGGGACATAGCGTCCTTTTTTACAAAAAAGTGAGAGAAACAAATCAAGCTATTGAGAGAATTGAGGAGCAGAAGGAGAGAGAAGGATGAAGAAGAGGGTGAGGAGGAAGAAAACATACAGGGACAGAGAGAGGAACAGCCAGAGGGACAGAAAGGGGATCCATGTGGATCAAGTACTGCACCATCAGGTTTGTGATGAAGAAGGTTATTACTATTTGCAAAGGAGTTCAATTATAATATCATTTTAGGCGTATTGTATGTCCTTAAAATGGTGCTTTCTCCTGTAAATAATTTTTTTGTGTCAATATGGCTCTAATGTTTCTTTTTTATGTAAATACTTGACCTACATTTTGAAATACATGAAGATATGCACTACTAATGTTATTAAAATACAAGAAAAGCTGTAATATTGTGAAATATTATTAAAATGTAAAATGACTGTTTTCTATTTGAATATATAGTAAAGTGTAATTTATATCCTATGATCAAAGCTGAATTTATCATCATTACTCCAGTCTCCAGTGTCACACGATCCTTCACAAATCCTTCACAAATCATTGATAATAATCATTAACGTTGGTAATAATTATAAATGTTTCATGAGCAGCAAAATCATCATATTAGAATGATTTGTGAAGGATCGTGTGACACTGAAGAGTGGAGTAATGATGCTGAAAATTCAGCTTTGATCACTGGAATAAATTACATTTTAAAATATACCCTATACAAATATAAGAAAAGTTATTTTAAATTGTAAAAATATTTCACAATAATACTGTTTTTCTTGTACACTTTGACTGATAGTGTACAAGTAAATAAATGTACTTGTGCCCTATGTTTACTGTACATCTTTCTACAGATATCGGCAAGTAAAGTAAAACAAAGTTTATAATCTTTAAATATAATTTGTTACCATTTTTAATGTGCCCCTCTGGTTAAACACTGGCCCCTCCTTGGCCCCCCTTGTAAAATTTGTCTAGTACCGCCACTGTCTGTGAACATGAGTGATCACGAACTCATTTACGTGTTTTTTAACCTTGTTCACTAAAACATTCCAGCGATTACACAAGATTTAATCACAAGAATGTCACACAAAGAGTTATATAAATAACTACATCTTTACACATGCAGGGATTTAAAAAAATAAAACTAAAATATAAACTTATGCAAATAAATCATATCTGGATCGTTATCATTTATATTACATTCATGCTCTCCTCATACATTGCACGCACACACATTCAGACAGTTCACGAGCTCTAACAGTTATCTGTGTTTTAGTCTGGCAGGTTTAACCATTTCATTCCTTTGTCTGCATTATAGGGCAGGAAATCTCATAAATAATGAAGGCATAGAACCAGTTCAGTTGTAGTGCACTGACTGTATGGTTCTATATAATTAGTACCATAATATGGTTAAAAATAATGTAAAATATCTTAAGATAAATTCAATGGAACCTGGATGAATTTAAAATTAATGTACTATATTTCAGATCAATATACTTGTTTTCTTCAAAATATTTCTTCTGAATATCTCTCTCTCTCTCTCTCAGGGTCTTGCAGGTTTAACCCTTTCATTGCTGTCTCCTTTTTTCTGAATTATAGGATCGCAAATCTCATAAAAAATGAAGGCATAGAACCAATTCAGTTGTCGTGCACTGACTATATGGTTCTATATAATTAGTTTATGAATGTGGTTAAAAATAATGTAAAATACCTCAAGATATATTCAATGGAACCTGGATGAATTTAAAATGAATGTACTATATTTCAAATCCATATACTTGTTGTCTTCAAAATATTTCTTCTGAATACCCCCCCCCCCTCTCTCTCTGAGGGTCTTGCAGGTTTAACCCTTCAATTGCTGTCTCCTTTTGTCTGCATTATAGGATAGGAAATCTCTTAGCCCTTCTCTTCTATAAATTTAAAGAAATAAAGGCAAATAACCAGTTCATTTGTATTTCACTGACTAGTTTTATATAATTAGTTTAACAATATTATAAGATAAATTCAGCTGAATATATAACACTTTGAACTGCTAATGATAACTTTGCTATGATTTGATCGCTTTTAGTTAGTATTATATTGAATAATCTGACTCAACTGACTGGTTAGTCTCCAACTGGAGACACTATTTAAATTCATTTTGCCCGCCGTGCCCAGTTGTCCTTAAACAGCCGAGGTGGCGGTGCCACCGGCTTGGGCCCGCACATCGCTGCTAGCAGCTATATTTATTTTTATTTTTTTTCAACCGTTCGGGGCTTTTTGGGGCCCTTAACATGCTCAAAAACTCTTGAAACTTTGCACACGCATTGGAACCTGCGGCCATTAGGACGTGACAGAGGCTGGGACCCGGGTGTGGCAGGGGGGCTCGACAGCGCCCCCTTGAATGGGGTCCGAAAACTTGGTCCATATATCAAACATGCTTGCACATATTGGTATGAAACTCGATACACATATAGACCTTATCGGGCCTGACAACTTTCGTGCTCTAAGTTGTTCGCCGCCTCATCAGGAAGTGAGCTATTATGGGTTGTTTGAAAAGCGCATGCTCTGGAATTTGATATACTCCTCCTAGGCGCTTAATCCGATCACCACCAAACTCGGTCAGCATGAAGTCAAGACATTGATGACGCAAAATTGCCAGGGGATTTTTGATATCTCACACGGTTTGCCCGTGGCGAGGCAATGAATTTATGGCGAGATAAGAGAAACAGGAAGTGTGTTATAACGTCTGCATACATTTATTGATTTTTATGAAACTTCACCTGTGTGTTCGTTGTAGGAGGCCGAGTACATGGATGTGACTATTGTGAGTCAAAGATATAGCGCCACCAATTGGCAGCAGGAAATGTGTCACTTTCAAAATGCTTTGAGATCACCCTCTTATTTTTATCCGATTTGCTTCAAACTTCTTCATTATAATGTCAAAACATTTCAGATGTAGACATATGAATATCTTTGAGATATCTTAAATATTGTTGCCATGGCAAGACGTCAAACTTTAATAATATTCTTGGGTGTTTTTGAGGCTCTTAACAAACACGGTCTCGTGGCTCCCTCTAGTGGACAGCTTTGTGTACTTTCTGTTCAATCATAGAAGCAACGCCCCTTGATGTTTCACAGTTTGGTGATGTCTGTGAATGATCACGAACTCATTTGTGTTTTTTAAACTTATAAATTAAAATATTCCAGCGATTACACAAGATTTAATCACAAGAATGTAATAAAAAGCTTAATTTTAGTTTAGAAGGTGTTCTGTGACAATTATAGACGCGCCGCGTCTGAGAAGGAACGCCTGCCGAAGCTTGTTCTTTCTCGCGTCTTTCAGAATCTTGTCATGCCTTTTTAATGTTCCTTTCAATTCTTTGAAATTGAAGTTTGAATTTGTATGTGTATGACTGTGTCAATGTGTTGACGTTGTGTGGCATCTGTGCAAACTTCGTTTCCTAATGGATTAAACAAAGAGCCGCGCGTCATTTCTCTATAAGCAGTGATCGTGACCGCGTGAAAGCCACTTGATTTTAAGTGTTTTTAAACCTTATTCTTTAAATCATTCAAGCGATTAGACAAGATTCGATCACAAGAACATGGAAAATCTTCCAAACTGTAAAACAAGCTTTTTAATGTCACATCAAAGAGACGCGCAGCGTCTCCTAATAATGATCGCGCCCAGTTATACAAAGAACGACATCCATGCAGGGATTTAAAAAAATAAAACTAAAATATAAACTTCTGCACATGATGACAACATACTGATGATGCTAAATTGCGAATGATTATAGTGTATCTCAAATTGTGTTGCCGTGGCGAAGGTTTAAATTAAGAACAAAAAGGGAATTTGGAAGTTGTCAATCATTCATGAATAATTGAAATATACACACGTAATTTCTATATTTAATAGCCATTCCATTCCAGCGATTCTACAGATCGCGAGCCGTTTTTTTTTTGACAGTTTGATGATTTCTGTGAGAGTGATCACGAAATCATTTACGTGTTTTTTAACCTGGTTCATTCCAGCGATTCCATTCCATTCCAGCGATTACACAACATTTAATCACAACAATGAATTAAAGAGCTTCAATTAGAATTCAGAAGATTTCTGTCACGTAAAGAGACGCGCAGCGTCTCCTAATAATGATCGCGCACATTATACATAGAACGACATCCATGCAGAGATTTAAAAAAATAAAACTAAAATATAAACTTCTGCAAATAAATTGTATTTGGATCGTTATCGTTTATATTACATTCGTGCTCTCCTCATACATTGCACGCACACACATTCAGACAGTTCACGAGCTCTCACAGTTCTCTGTGTTGTAGTCTGGCAGGTTTAACCCTTTCATTGCTGTCTCCTTTTTTCTGAATTATATGATCGGAAATTTCATTAAAAATGAAGGCATAGAACCAATTCAGTTGTCGTGCACTGACTATATGGCTCTATATAATTAGTTTAATAATATGGTTAAAAATAACGTAAAATACCTTAAGATAAATTCAATGGAACCTTGATGAATTTAAAATGATTTTACTATATTTCAGATCAATATACTTGTTTTCTTCAAAATATATCTTCTGAATATCCCCCCCCCCTCTCTCTGAGGGTCTTGCAGGGTTAACCCTTTCATTGCTGTCTCCTTTTGTCTGCATTAAAGTATAGGAAATCTCTTAGCCCTTCTCTTCTATAAATTTGTATAAAGAAATAAAGGCAAAGAACCAGTTCATTTGTATTTCACTGAATATTTAGTTTTATATAATTAGTTTAACAATATAATAAGATAAATTCAGCTGAATATATAACACTTTGAACTGCTAATGATAAGTTTGCTATGATATGATCGCTTTTAGTTAGTATTATATTGAATAATCTGACTCAACTAACTGGTCAGTCTCCAACTGGAGACACCGTTTAAATTCATTTTGCCCGCCGTGCCCATTTGTCCTTAAACCACCGAGGTGGCGGTGCCACCGGCTTGGGCCCGCACATTGCTGCTAGCAGCTATATTTCAACATTCCACTCTTAGTTTTTTCCATTCATTTACTGCATCATCGAGGTATTTAAATTGCACTTTTTATTTTTGGAATTTTCTGTGGCTGCACGACTCTATACTTTAAAAAACGTCACAGAATAGTACGCAAATTGGGATGCACCTAAAATTTTTCATCACAGGAGTAAATTACATTTTAAAATTTATTAAAACACAAACCAGTTATACTGTTTTATGGATTTTCGAAAACATTAACAAATCTTACTGACTCCAAACTTTTGAGTGTGTGTGTGTGTGTACTTGTTTTCCTTACATTGCAGGGACCAAATGTCCCCACAACGTAAGTAAAACTAGTAAATCTTGACATTGTGGGGACCTTTTGTTGGTGTGAATGTACAGTTTGTACAGTATAAAAACCATTACGCCAATGGAAAGTCCACACAAAACACATAAACACAACGTGTGTGTGTGTGTGTGTGTGTGTGTGAGTGTGTGGGTATTCCCTACGTTATGGGGACCGAATGTCCCCGCAGGTATAGTAATACTAGTAAATTTTGATCTTGTGGAGACATTTTTTGGGTCCCCATGAGGAAACAAGCTTATAAATCATACAGAATGATCTTTTTTGAAAATCTAAAATAGCAGAACATTTTCTGTGATGGGTAGATTTAGGGGTAGAGGTAGTGTAGGGGGACAGAATATGCAGTTTGTACAGTATAAACACCATTAAGCCTATGGAATGTCCCCATAAAACATGAAAACACAACGTGTGTGTGTGTGTGTGTTACCCGAAGGGCTCCGAGGTTCTCGAGAAGCTGGTCTGTATTGGAAACTCCGAGAAGAACAGAACTGACCCCTTCACTGCGCAAACACCACGCTGAGTGAGAGATTTCACAATATGTTATTATAGACAAGCACTTTTTTTATTAAGAACATGGAGACGTTTGAATGCACAGTTCTATGAGCGTCTGATGCACATTGCATATGAAAATGGCAAGCACTTTCTCAGTCTGGCATGCTCTAATTTGACTGGCTGACTTTACAAAAGAATAAGCTTGAAAGTGCACCAGACCATTTTGCAGTAATAGTCAAAAGTGTGGCTGAGCAGAGACTCACCAATGGCAAGTTGAGCAGCCGTGCAGCCCAGCCTGTCAGCCACCAGATGGAGCTCTTTGATTTTCGCCAGCTGTCTGCGCCCTTCTTCACTGTACACTCGCTCCTTTAGCCACTGATATCCCTAATACACAATCAAACATTCATGAGAGATCATGTATTCATCAAGTGCAGGGCTGTAATATGAATGTCACTGCATTCCATAACAAAATATCAAATCAAATGACATTGACAAATTGAAAAGAGAGAGGAGAGAAGATCTACAGTTGACAAACTCTTTATGACTCACTTTCATTGCGGCTCTTGAACAGTCTGGAACGCCATCGCTGTATTTTCCTGTGATCAGCCCACATGCCAGAGGAGACCAGGTCATCGCTCCAACACCTGGCAGAGCACGTGACAGTCACAAGACATGCTTTGAGTCGACATCTGCCCTAATTAATCTTCAAATCAAACAATTAGAATCATAAAACAAAAGTAATCATTTTTAAAATGCACATAGTTTAAGAACTTGGGTACGTGTGATGCACCATTTTGTCTTTCAGCTCAGATATTTTCAAGCTGGAACATGGGGTCAGGGTTAGTTTCGATTGTCTTAACAAAATATATTTTTGTAGCATAACGCCTTTAAAAAATATTTCATTATATCATCGTAGATGCTTCACCAGTGACTGAGAGCTCTTAATAACGTGAAAGATTTATCTGTTGCGAAGAGTGCTGATATACAGTAGAGTGATCAGTCACATGACATACTTACAGAGCCACATTTGATTTATTTAATAACATATTTGAATGTAATTATATTGTCCTCTGGTAAGTGTTAAAGTAAAGATGCAAGTTACCGTCAACGATGTGTTAACCAAGCATTCACATCTGCTTAGAGAATGGATCTGGCTTCACACATTAGATTAATGCATATGCTTTTAAAAATGATGGTGCTTAATAGTACTTAACGTGCACTTGGTGTATTTCAATTTTTAAAAGTTTAAAAAAAAAAAACTACTTGCGGGTAATATAATATTAATGAAATAAAAGGCAGCTTAACTGTACTTAAAGAGAGTCTACTTTTCATGACACTTTAAAAAAGTGCACTTTGTAATAATGTAAAATTAAAAGTGCATTTTAAATCATTGTTTTTAGAATGTAAATACTTTAAATAAGAACACTCGTTTTGATGTCTTGACCAACATACTAAAGAACATGTAAAGTACTTAATTATAATTGTAGATAATGTTGTGTTATTCAATATTACATGTACTAATTTGACATTAAAGGTTAGTACAGTACATTCAGCAGTACACTTTAACCATATTTCAAAGAAAATGTACTTAAGTTGGTCAAAAAAAGCACTTTAAAGTTCCACTAATTATATTTAACATATATTTAAACTGTAATACAGTTTCAATTCATTTCAGTTACCATGCAATTAAAGGGACAGTTCACCCAAAAATGAATTATCCCATGATTTACTCATGAATACAATCGGATATATATTTAAAAAATATCTTGTCTCTTCCAAGATTTATAATGGTAGTGAATGGGGGACCAGATTTTGAAGCCCAAAACAATTCATCCATCTGTTATAAAAAATAATCCATACGGCTTAATAAAGGCCTTCTTAAGAGACTCTAAACAAAGCTCCTCTTCAAGTGACCCTTCGCAAAAACACGCCCCCTGTTGCCATGCGCTCTCACGCCACACATCATGTTCTCACGAAGTGAAAAATACATTGCAGAGCAAAGAGGACACTGACCATGTATGAAACAGTTTCATATTTAAAATGCTGTAATTTTTTTTAAAGAAGTTTAAACAATAAATACCATATAGCGGCTATAGTAATCTAGTTCATTTATAGCATCAAATAAACGTGAATGAATATCAGATGGAATGTTGTTTCAAGCGCAATTTTTTTTTTTTTTCATTGCTTTGTCAGACTAAATGGCGCATTCGGGGTTATGATTGGTCAGATCACCTGTCAATCAAACTGTTTGCGAAGGGTCAATTATACTGAAATCCTCTTACATTTTAAAAATGATCGTTTTCGACTTCTAATTCGTGAGCGGCGTTTTGTTTTGCTCTCTCTACTGTGCTTCCGCATTCATCTTTATGTCATGCATCATTCGGTCACTCTTCCGCTGCAAATCGATGCGTACGTCCGTCTGCCAGGAGCTAGTTATTATATTCAACAAAGTTATAAATATGAACAATTTTTCCGGACAAAAACCCACCGATTCGCCTTTATTAACCCCTGGAGATACTTTTATGATATACGGATGCATTTCACAATCATTATAAATGGTTAAAGAGCCAGGATAAATATATCACCGATTGTGTTCGTCTGAAAAAAGAAGTCATATACACCTAGGATGGTTTGAGGGTGAGTAAATCATGGGATCATTTTCATTTTTGGGTGCACTATCCCTTTAAGTGTCTGAAAACATTACATTTAGTTCACAATAAGTATATTCTTTTAACTTCCATGCTCCTTTTTAAAGTATGGGTAAGGGTAATGTCCTGATTGTGTTTTATTTTGAGGTAAATTTTGTGGACTGACCGATCTTGTGGTAGAGCTCTGGCAGCTGCACCTCGACTTTATCCCTCTGGAAATAGTGATACTCGGCCTGCTCGCATACCGGTGGGATTAAGTTAAACTGCCTCGCTACAGAGTACGCCTCCTAAACACACAAACACACACAGAAGACAAGAAAAGGTTCAATTGTTCTTTCTTTGGCTGAGATGTTAACAACCAGTGTTGTTCACAGCAGTGTAGAGGAATAACTAAAAGAAGCGACACTACAAATTCAAAAGTAGCTTTTTTTTTATTAAACATTTTTAAAATTAAATAATGCATGAATGCATCATCAATCATTCTTTGAAAACTTGTTTTTGTCTTACCCTGATGTAATATTAAACAAACACTGAACAGAGCAGAGTCTGCTGGTTAAAAGAGAGCGTGATAAAACAAGAATCAACATTGGCTTTTCGGAGATTGCGAGAACTGAAATGTTTTTATTACTCAACAGAAGAGCAACATCTTGTCTCGCTCGCGTCGCAACAGCTACGAGCTGTCTACGCTGGACGTGACAAAGCACCCGTTGCAAAGCATTTGTCCGTCGTGTGAGTACGTCATCAATTTATGTTGACGCACAGGCAACAGTTTACTGTAGGAGATTTGTTGCTCGCGTCGCACCGTTCCATCACCGTACACCCACTCACCACTAGAGGTCTTCCGCTCACACTATAGACTTCTTACACTGCACTACACTTCCCATAATCCTTCACCCAGTCACTGATTATCCGCCAGCTGTTCCACATCTTCCTCACTCATTAGTCTCATCACTCCACTACACAGTAAAAACCCCAGAGTTAAATCATTTGGTCCCTCTCTAAATAGTGTTAATGATCTCATTAACTTTAACTCTGCTTCAGTGTTACTTTAAGCAATTAATTAAGCGATGATTGAACATTAATGATGAACACCTGCTGTTAACAAGCAGAATCACTGAAGAATAGAGAAACACAAGAACTACAACTGATGAAATCAACTGAAGATAAAAGACACAGGTAGAGAGAGGTAGAGGTAGAGAGAGAGAGAGGTAGAGGTAGAGAGATCCATCCTACCATGATCTCCATGGCGCTCCAGCGTGACGTGCCCCAGTACATGGCCATACCCTGGTTTATAACAAATGTCATCGCACGCACTACCTCTGAAGAACAAACACACAACAGTGCTCGTGATAAGCGATATAGCATAAATTATGCATTCGTAACACATGCCGTGAAAGATGTAAAAGCAATGATAGACCTTCCATAGGGCTGTTGACATCGTTTCGGTTGGCAAAGACAATATCCACGTAATCCAGCTGTAGTCTAGACAGAGAGCCTCTGAGACCTGTAGATACATCACCATCACTGTCTGTGCGCTTGATTATAATTGTCATAATGGAGGTGGGATGAGCAGCAGTTTACCTTCAATGATGTGCTTTCTAGACAGGCCTCTCTCTGTCTCTGCCCTGAGGATTATGAATGCAGATGTCAGAGAAGAGAAGATATGGAGTCAGAAAACAACTCGAGATGAATTTATTCTCTCTCTCTCTTTTGACTCGTTTGCATCATTCTGAATATATGTTTAATGAACTGAACAGATACTCACTGTCCTCCCCAGTAGATCTTAGTTGTTACTACATAACTGGACCGTCTGAAACAGATTTTTTTGAGGGGAAAATGGTGGTTATTATAGTGAGGACAAACCTAATCCTGTTCTATAATCCACATCAAGGGCTTGACATCAACGTTTTTGGTTTTCTAAAGTTACTAGCTACTCAACAATTACACTGGCCACAACTGACCGTTTCCTAAAGACCCGCCCCTTTAGTTACTGTTGCTAAGTTCGACAAGCCATGCGCTCTCACGCCACACATCATGTTCTCATACGTCGTGGAGCAAAGAGGACACTGACAACGTGTCGACAGACAAGACAGAGCAAGTTACTTTTGATATGAAACTAAGTTTCAAATTTCAAATACTGTAATTTTTTAAAGAAGTTTAATCAATAAATAGCGTCTAGTGTGTGTTTAATGTGTGGTGACAGATCGCTGTAGCTCCTCGATCATCTCTTCATACTAGTTCATTTATAGCATCAAATAAACATGGATGAACATCAGAAGGAATGTTGTTTCAAGTGCGGAAAGACAATTTTTCAAGTTCAAGTTCACCAACGTTAATCTACTAACTCCCCTCACTGCTTTGACGGACAAAATGGTGGATTCGGTGTTATGATTGGTCAGATCGCCTGTCAATCAAACTGCAGACAAAGGGTCAATTGTGACATCGATACCATGGGGAAAAACTGCCATGTGTATCTTTTTAATAATAATAATTTGGCAGTAGGTATATTAGGCTGCTGTCACTTTAAGAGCTGACGCACTGATCCATTATACTGTTACACATGCATTTTCTTTCTCAACTGTTTACCTTCACTTAACACATAACTGACTATGTTTACATGAATACTCACCAAGACTGGCATTTTGACATTATTTTGTGTGTATTTGACTGTTTAAGTGCAATAAGCAGCAGAAAAGAGCTCAATTTAGTGCTGAGAGGCGGCTTTATGTGTGCGCAATGTGGGTGTGAGCACAAAATCTGTGGGAAAGAGTAAAGTTATGCGCATACGCGCAGTCCCACGGCGAAATTCAATCCCTGTAACACCAAAAATATTCATCCGGAGCAAATGAATATGCGAGAGCGAGAAACAGCTGGTATAGATTCTACGGTAAATCAGTATTGGAAGCGTTTTAGATATTTCAGTATTGAAAAATCGATATTTTTGACACCTTAGTTTATTATTTCAGATGCCAAAATTGAAAAATGTATGTATGTTTGGCGGGTTGGCGAGTGTTAATGTCAAGCCCAGCATTTACTCTGAACTCAAGCCAGAGCACATGAAAAAAATACAAGATATAGTGTAAAAACTATTTCCATGATTAATGTCTGAGAACAAGAATATGTTCAATTAATTCATTCAAACTTATTTGCCACAAAATTAATCTAAAATGAAAGGCATACGAATAAAACAGGTCACCTCCAGCCTTTCTTCTTAATGATATTCCCTAGAGTGATTTCAGCCCTGCAGGAAAAGACACAAAATCTGAAAATCAGTATATTATTATTATTATTTCAACACTGGAGAAAAAAAAAAAGATTCAGTAGTCTCAATCTCAGTCTTGCTTTTCAGAATTTTACCTGAGAACCAAAAATTACATAAACATATTACAAGTGTCAAACATTTTTATATTATATAAAATCTCCATACATTTTACTTTCGGTATATTAATTCGCATTTATACTCTATATAAGGAAAAAGAGAAGAAGAAGAAGAATGTGTGAAAGACTGAGAAAGAAACAAATGATAGAAGGGCAACAACATGACGGCAAGAACAAGAGGAGCGAATGTGCATTTAGAAATAGAGACTGAGAGTGAAAGATTCGTAAATGCCTTGTGGCAAAAGAAGCCATGAGCAGTTGAGCACACATTTATCAGGTGCCTCGGCTCTCCGCACGCATTCACACAAGAGCTGTGCTCTCGATCTTTAGTAAGAGAATCACTTTTACTGTTTCTTATCCTTTGGGTGAAGGATCTGAACATACCAAACACTATTAAACTTTAGCATGTAACTTTTATCACTTTTTATCACTTTTATGATATTCAGGGCTGGGTAGGTTACTTTTAAAATGTATTTCACTACAGATTACAGCTTTAAAAAGTAATTTGTAACGCATTTCGTTACATTACTCAAGTTTAGTGACTTAATGTAAATACTTTAGAATACTTTGGAATACTAATAAGTGTGGAACAAACACAAAAAAAGGTAATTGCAAGTTTTTATCTCACAATTCTGACTTTATCCCTCAGAATTTTGTGATATAAAGTTGCAATTGCGAGTTATGAAGTCAGAATTATGAGATATAAAATCACTTACTAAATTCACAATTGCAAGAAAAAATTTTGTATTGCAAGTTTATATCTCCCAATTCTGACTTTATATCTTGCAATTGGGAGTTTAAATCTCACAATTCTGAGAAAAAGAAGTCAGAATTGTGAGGGGAAAAAACAAATTGAGAGAAAAAGTTGCAGTGACGAGTGAATTATAAAATGACTCACAAAACATGAAAACAGTCGTGGATCATCAGGTCATGACAGGACAGTTCAGTTGACGGGCAATTTTTTTTATAAATTCAGTCATTTTGTCTTGTTCAGGACAGAGCTAAATAAAAATAACATTTTTATGATCCCTCTTAAAAGTATTAAAATGTTGATGAAACTGAACTCGTCTTTTTCAGACGGTCAGAGTCAGAGAATCACCAATCGCTGTTTAAATGACATTAAAACTCAAAGTAATCACTTTGGCAATCTAAAACACTTTTCAGATGGAACTGTAATCTGATTCCCACCCATTTAAAATGTAACTGTAATGAAATACAATCACTCAAATTTTGTATTTTAAATACGTAACTAAGTTACTTGTATTTCGTTACTCCCCAACCCTGCTGATATTCAACAATATATAGTTTTTATTTCAATAAAACATATGAAACGTATTGAAAATGAAAACTTCTAACATGAAATAAGATACAGGTAAACCAATGATTACCCTTGTGAAAAAAAGTCTGCTCTTTTATATTGAACGTGCACCTAAAATCCTATAAGCATATTAAAAAAAACCTGTACTTGCAGATAATATAATATTAATGAAATAAAAGGTCACATAAGTGTGCACTTTATATTTCAAAGACAATTAAATGATGAAATTACATATAATGATGTACTTTAGTGGGTCAAAAAAGCAACTAAATGCATATAATATAAATTTAATCGATAATACATGTTCATTTAATTTAAATCATGATGCAATAAAGTGTCCAAATCATTACCTTCAGGTCACACTTTAGTATATTCTTATTTCCATAAGTACAGCTTTCCTTTACAGTTCAAGTTGTGAGGCAAATTCAACAGATTCTTTAAAAAAAAAAAAACCTATAATGTCAGCACATTCATGAAATTAGCTGATGTGAAAACAGAAGTGACTATGTAAGTCCTAATGTAGGTCACCAGCGCCGTATGCCAGCCAGATGCCCGCTGTATGACTTTGGAAGCGTGAAATGGAAAGACATGCTTCTTTAAGTGTAATGACCCTGCGTTTAAAAGTGACCTGGCTACTGGTGACTCATTTTTCTGCATGCCTATTTTAAAATATTTCTTAAGAAATATTTCATTAAAGCGGTATTTCACCACTGGCAAAATGGGCTTTCAATTAAACTTGACTGCCTGTGCAGTAGAAAGGCTTTAAAATAAAAAAGAAGAAAGTGAAATCGGTACAACATGATAAGAGAAAACAAAGAAAAAAGGCAATTGTATTTCCTACTTATACATGCCGTCACTGTTTTCACAGAATTGCGTTTCCTAAGTATATGTGGAGGCGATCGTGGTATCTTTTTTAAAAACTTGCACTTTGAAAGCCGCTTTCAAAAGTTTGCGTTTTCAGGCCACCAAAACGCTATTGTCGTGTAACTGAAAATGGGCTTCAAAGAATAGACAAAGCACGATATCATTTTTAGTGCTGAACCGACCCCTACAACCCTCTGTTGATCCGACTGTCTGTGGGCGGTGTGCAAAAATGTGGATGCATAATCCCTAGTTTTCACGAAAGCCCTGTAGCTGTCAAAAGTCCGCCAGGTGACTTCGGTCCGGTGGCCTGTTGCATAAAGCCGGTTTCAGTTGCTATCCAGGTCAGTTTGAGCAAACTCTGGATCAAACCTGAATGGAGCTGAGCATCGTGAACCCGTTGAACCTGATCTTTGGCAACTCTAAACTCAGAGTCCAGGCCTCAGATAACACGGAGAACGATTAATTGTTCATTTACATCTAGGCTATTACCGTTGAACATCGGCGAAGTCAATTATTAAAATGAGTGCAGTTGGGTACTTTTTTAAATTGACAAGATTTTAGGTTAAAATATACTAAATAAAAACAGTTTAGATGATTAGATCAGATTAAATTTAGTCACTATGCAGTGAAAAGTACAAACGCAATAAAATACGGAAGTATCTAACCAGAATATTATATAATTGAAAATATTATATAATTTATGCTAAATAAAGCAGTTTAGATGATTAGATTAGATTAAATTTTGTCACTATGTAGAGAAAAGTACAAACGCAATAAAATACGGAAGTATCTAACCAGAATATTATATAATTGAAAATATTATATAATTTATGCTAAATAAAGCAGTTTAGATGATTAGATCAGATTAAATTTAGTCACTATGCAGTGAAAAGTACAAACGCAATAAAATACGGAAGTATCTAACCAGAATATTATATAATTGAAAATATTACATAATTTATGCTAAATAAAACAGTTTAGATGATTAGATCAGATTAAATTTAGTCACTATGTAGAGAAAAGTACAAACGCAATAAAATACGGAAGAATCTAACCAGAATATTATATAATTGAAAATATTACATAATTTATGCTAAATAAAGCAGTTTAGATGATTAGATCAGATTAAATTTTGTCACTATGCAGTGAAAAGTACAAACGCAATAAAATACGGAAGTATCTAACCAGAATATTATATAATTGAAAATATTACATAATTTATGCTAAATAAAGCAGTTTAGATGATTAGATTAGATTAAATTTAGTCACTATGCAGTGAAAAGTACAAACGCAATAAAATACGGAAGTATCTAACCAGAATATTATATCATTGAAAATATGATATAATTTATGCTAAATAAAGCAGTTTAGATGATTAGATCAGATTAAATTTAGTCACTATGCAGAGAAAAGTACAAACGCAATAAAATACGGAAGTATCTAACCAGAATATTATATCATTGAAAATATTATATAATTTATGCTAAAGCGCATTTAAGATGCAGATGAAAATGTGTATTGTGTAAATGGTCAACATTGGTTAATATTTCACAATTTTGAATCAATCCTACAGTGGATTATGGATTTTTCAAACATTCAATAAATAGCAGGCATGCATGCATAAGAATTATAATAGAACTCGCTGTTTGAAAATAGTTTTAGATGGAGTGTCGCACGTCACACTACAGGACATGTGGAGGTGATTCATGTAATCTTCTCATGCCGCTCCAAAGGACGATGAGCGTGTTCGTATAATCCCTCCAATCACGAAGATCTACTAACAGCTGTTCAGGTCACACCCCCTTTATTTCAAACTAACTAGGTTATACCGCAGTACGTCGGCGCCGTCCAATCCTGCTCCTGGAGGGCCTCGCTCCTGCAGGGTTTAGCTCCGGTCCGCTCCAGCACACCCGTTTAACTGGAACTGGAGCTAAACTCTGCTGGCAGGAGGCTCTCTCTTCGGGATCAGGATTGGAAAGCCCTCTGCTACACCACAGATCTCAGCTCTCGATTCTGTTTAGTCAGAGAGAGCTGTAAAGAGAAATATCCAAGCTCTTGTTTAAAAAGAGTACAATAATATACTTAAGAATATAAAATACAGACTTAAGTGCAAATAAATTTGGACACCTACTTGCATGTTAATTGCAATTAAACAAAGTTATAAATTTATATTAAATGCATTTAGATGAACTTTAGAGTGCTTTTTTGACCCACTTAAGTACATCTATATATGTAATTTCATAATTCATTCTGTTGTCTTGATACAATATGTTGAATGTTCTGACAAGCATTTATTGTAAACTAAAATATACTTTAATGTCATTTCTATTCAACCCTGTATGTCATTTTTTTTTTAAATAGATTTGTAATTGCGCATTTGTAATGATGAAAGTTACAATTTAGTCCATTTCAAATATATTCGCTTAAATATAATATTGAATAACACACTTCAGTTAAAATTATAATCAAGCACTTTGCATGTGCTTTAGTGTGTGCATGGAAAAAAAAAGATAAAATTATTTAAAATGTACTTTAAAGTATACTTAAGATGAAGGTGCACACGTAAGTGGCCTTATTTTTGCCAAATTAATTAATAATTAGGTTATAATATCTACAAGTACAGTTAAAAACATTCAGTAGACTAAAATGAAACGCAGTTCTTTTTCACAAAGTACATTCAGAAATGAATTGGTAGGAACAAACAGCGGGAATCTCTTATCCAATACACTGGTGGGAATCGTACCTGCCTGAAGCGTACACTTCTGCTGTGTCGAACAGATTCACTCCATTCTCATAGGCTATCGTCATCAGACTCTCTGCCATCTACAGAGAAAACATCCACAAACAAACACGTGCGTAAGCCGACAGAGATCTGGCCGTTCAAATAAATGGGCTTGGTGCAAAAGATGTTTCAGTTACCACAGAAAAATGTGATTACATCGATTTGTTGGTCTCTGTGCAATGCCGTGTAACTGCAAAGTTATGGTAACACTTTGGTATCACCTTAAAATAAAGTGTAACCAAAGTTATTTTCCTGCTTTGTTTTTACACACTGTCGGACAAGTTAAAATAATATTCTGTGGTAATATCAGCTGATCTTATCAATACAGTGCAAGTTGTGTTATGCACACAACATTCCTTTGAAAGGCTTAAAGAGATAGTTCACCCAAAATTCTAAATTCTGTCATCATTTACTGACACTCATGCCGTTCCAAACCTGAATGACTTAGAATGTTGGTAGCTAGACCGTTTTGGTTAACATTGATTTCATTGTATGGGCAAAAAAACAAACAAGACGTTCCTCATATTGTCAGATTTTACTGCATGTTCCACAGTCGAGAAAAAAGTCATACAGTTTTGGAATGACATGAGAGCGAGAACATGATGACGGAATCTTCATTTTGTCTCTTTAAGCATGTAAACTACACAGCAGAAAGACGATGGAGGTAATAGAGCTGCACGATTCTGGATGAGAAACGCATTTTTTTGTTTAAAATAGAGGTCATGATTCTCCCACAATTCTGAGGAGAAGCAAATATAGGCCCTACTTTACTTGAGGTTGTGACAAAATGTTAATTGCTGTAGTCTATTTAAAAATATATGTAATTCATTTAAATTAACAGTTGAAAAAAAATCGGTTTGAATGAATGATTCAATGACTCACTCATAAAGACTTGAGTGTTTTTGAACAAATCTCTTGAATGAATGATTCAGTGAAAAATAAGTTTGGTTTTTTGTCAAAAATACATAAAAAAAAAAACCCCTTTCCTTCCCTTTTCCCTTCCTACTCTAGCTTATGGTACTGAGCAATGTATGAAACTTGTATTGTGAGCACTTCCTGTGTTATTTGCCACTTCATGAAGAATCGCTTGTTTGTTTTCCTCACTTGTAAGTCGCTTTGGATAAAAGCGTCGGCTAAATGACTAAATGTAAATGTAAATATGTAATTGATACAATCTACCATAGACAACAGTGCTTATATGCAAAATATTTCTTTTATCCCAGAACTTCTGGGATTGTTACATAGTTCTGGCATGAAACTCTAGATGGCGCAGGCTGATATGTCTTTAACTCATTCGGTAAAGATCATATCATTATCTACATAGCACGGCTGATTGGTTGTTTTTGCATCAGCTGCGGCTCAACATTCAAACAAATACTTTGCTGTTAGCATATGCAGCGCATTCAGAAACCCCTCATCTTCCCCAGCTCCACCTGTATAGATCTGCCATAGGGTTAATCAGGATTGCGATCTCTTAATCGTGCAGCTCTAGGAAGTAATCATGTGAAGTCATTTATCCCCGAACATTACAGTTCACCTCATCGGAGATCTGAGATCCAAATGTCACCCAGGTGCCTGTGAACAGAAAGAGAGTGTGCAAGACAGAAGGATGAAGACGTTAGAAGGGTAGATAGGAGAACGGTGTATTGATAAAATTGCAATTTACTACGTAATATCTGCAGTAAAAATTATAGTACTTTACATGTGTTTGTCAACACATCAAAATAAGTTACTTCTTTAAAGCATGACAAAAGATTATTAAACATAATGATTTAAAATGTGCCCTTTTAAGTGTGTTAAGAAATATAGTCATGGAAGTGTACTCTCTTTAAGTACACTTAAATTGCGTTCTTCTTAATTAATATATTATTTGCAAGTCCAGTTTTTTTAAAAATATGTACTTTAAGTACACTACAAGTGCACATTTAATACAATTAAGCACACCTTTTCACAAGAGTAAGCTGGGTTAAAGTATTTTTAATGGAAAAAATAGACACTTCAGCTTTGAATAAATAACTGACTGAAGCTCTCTGGATACTCACCTAGTCCCAAGCAAGAAACACGTAGACCTGACTTTCCAAGGTTTCTGAGAGAAAAGGTGAGACGGAGAAAGAATATTTAATATTCAGTTTTTTTATATACATGCACCAATCCTTAGTATCTCTCTTCTACTCATCCATATTAGGAATCGCTTATTATATCTGATATAACGACAGTTACATAGACAGAGCGCAATAGAAAATGAACACAATCCCAGGGAACGTTCTCAGAACTTTAGCTAACATTCGCGAAGTTACGAGCAAATGTTCTTCCGGTAGTGTTAACAGAACGTTTGTTCAAAGTTATCTTTAATATCAAAACATTTGCACAAAAATGTTGTCATTCGTGGAATGTTTTTCTGAAACGGTTTAATCTAAAGTTTTTTAAATATCAACTACTTTTTTTTTCAGATGGTTAGGAAAATATTCAAAAGTAACATTACTATAATACTCCCAAAATGTGATCGAATTTGATCTCATTTTCTCTAGCATTCACATAACCAAGAAAAACCTGACATTCTGAGAACATTCAGAAATAATGTGCTTTCATAACTCAAAGGCGACCGATTATGCCCCTTTTTACAAGATGTAATATCAGTCTCCGGTGTCGTCAGAATGTGTCTGTGAAGTTTCATCTCAAAAATACCCCACAGATCATTTATCATACCATGTCGTAAATGCTCATTTTTGAGCGGAAGAAAAAACATGTTTTCGTGCATGTGCCTTTAAATGCAAATGAGCCGCTGCTCCCCGCCTCCTTTCCAAAAGAAGGTGGAGCCTGTACAGCTTGCATCTCAGATCCTCTGCCAAAAACATCTGTTTGGTTTCGATTATCATCTCTATCGCGGTCACGCTGACGTGATATTGCAGTTCTTCATCATCATGAACATTTATTGTGCATGTGTTTTAAAGCCATAACAGTCTAAACTTCTGATATGGATTTTCTGAGCGCACACACGCACAGAAAACTGGATGTCAGACGGCGCATCACGTGAGTATTAAACTGATTTCTTTTACACATCTTATTGCACTTAAACTGCACGCAAGGTTCACATAAACAGTCAGTTATGTCCGTGAACATAAACAGCAGGGAAAAAAATCAAATGTGTGTTTTAGATCTATTTATTAAAGTGTCTGCAGGCGAATATACAGCACCTACTGAAAATGCCGTTAAAATGAATCAAAGAACAGATAATCGCTCACTGCCCTTGACTGAATAACTTTAATAGCTTTAATAAGAATACATTTCATACTTGAATGCTGCTGTTAAATGCGCTGGTGAGGAGATAAACATGGCGGACGGTGTACCGCCCACTTAGGGCGGGGTCTGTCAGCAGTCATACGTCACATTAGCTATGTTTCCATCCACCTATTTCTATGCGCATCTTGGGATATCGCATGGATGGAAACGCCAACACGCGCATAAATTCTTCTGCGCTCAAATGAGTAGGATAAAAAAAATGGATGTGACACGAAAACATTCATAAACTTCAATGGAAACACTTTTATCAAATAAATTGACGGCATAACTGGACCGATCTCGTTGCACGGCATCTGAAATGCTGTTTTGGTCATTCAGTAATGCCTGAGCGAAGTCTGTCATTAAAGCGGCTCGGTATAATTATCTCCCAAAGGTGCTTGAATGCGAGACAGCGTTTGTTACGTTTCGTCACAAATAATTTATATGAAAAATGATTGTATACATTTACATTCAGTCATTTAGCAGACGCTTTTATCCAAAGCGACTTACAAGTGAGGAAAACAAACAAGCGATTCTTCATGAATTGGCAAATAGATTCAAGTTTCATACATTGCTCAGTACCATAAGCTAGAGAAGGAAGGGAAAAGGATAGTTTTTTTTTTTTTTTTTTTTAATGAAGGGATTAAGTGTTCACGGAAGAGATGAGTTTGAATATTGCCAGGGATTCTGCGTTCCTGATGAAAGTAGGGAGATCATTCCACCAGCAGGGAACAGTGAACGAGAATGTTCTGGAGAGTGATTGCTTCTATAGCAGAAATTTTTCTTAGAGATATTTAGCGCCTCTTTGACTCTCTGGATGGAAACACTGCTTTATTCGCAAACGTTTTATGCGATATTCAAAATTTGCGTACAAGTTAAATACGCAACTTTGGATGGAAACATAGCGAATGCTAGAATCTGAGGATTAAAGCAAGAGGAGTGGATGGATTTTTACCATTATAGGGTGGTTGTGTTCACACTGCCGACACACATTCATGTTCAAACACCATAATAGATCGCCTTGAACGAACATATTTTTGTTAACTGGGATAATTCTGTTATATATCCATTTTGGATGTTAAATGTAGGTTCAAAATACTACATATAACAAAAATGATAACAGTAACTATTGTAATTGGCTAAAAATGTAATATAATATGTTCAGATGAGTGAATGTTTAATCTGTGCAAGCAGTTGTTTTGTTCACTTTCACTAGATAAGCCCTTAATTTACACATTGTTTGAGAACAACACGTGGAGGATCTGGAATAACGTTTTATATGTGTATAAAAGTACCAAAAATGAAACGGGGCTATGCGATAAATCGAAGAATAATCAACAGATACTATACCTATTACTAAACTATATAGCTTTTCATATTAACATCAGATTTCTTATATTGGCTAATGGATGTGAAGCTGTGTTCAAAACCCTTGAACAGAGTTGAAAGCTAGAGCAGCACCCTGGGCTGCTTTAATTACAGATGCATGAACACCAGTTGAAGATCAGCTGTGTGTTACCCGTGCCTGCGTTTCATTCGAGCCACTGCTCACTTATGTGTCCGATAGAAAGAGACAGATTGTCAGTGTGTTTAGATCCAGGCGGCTGAACCACGCTTTCTCTTCTCCGCATCTATTTTTGTTTGCCCGGCCAGTCTATTTATAGAAATGTTGCAACTGTGCATTTGTTTGTGTCTCGTGTGTGTGTGTGTGTGTGTGTGTGTGTGTGTGTGTGGAATGGACTATTCATTATAGTGATACTGACATATTACCAGCCAAGACTGTGAGGAATAACTAAATTAATGGTATGAATCATTAATTTGATCTAAAAAAGCACGGAAGTAAGGCACATCTATTCATCACGAGAGAGGAATCGGTGAGAGAAGAAACTGCAGAGCTCTTTCTCGCTGACACAAATATTTTCACTTTCTCTGTCATCCTTCATTTTTATCTTTCTCTGTCCTTTCCTCTTTTCCACAGCGCTGCGTTAGAGTGCTGAATCACACACACACACACACATCATTATGAATGTATATGATGAGAAGCCGCAGGGAAGAAAACACGAATCATGCTCTGAATATTCACAGTCGATACATGTTTACATGTACGCTTACACACACACACACACACACACAGGTTTGTTTTGCTATCTTAGGGGGGACATTCCGTAGACGTAATGGTTTTTATACTGTACATACTGTACATTCTCTCTCCCTACACTACCCTTCATAGAAAACCCATTTTAATAAAACACTGTTTAGTAAAGCTATTTTAAATATGAGGACGCATGAAATGTCCTCATAAAACATGTTTACGTCGTAATACGAGTGTAATGCAAATTTGTGTCCTCATAAATCACATGCACACACACCACTTGTTTTTATATCAGGGTGGAGACTTTCCACGAAATTTTCTATCCCTACATAACTTCACAAAAAACTTTTTTGTAACATTTTATTAAATTATTATTATTACTAAATTATAATATTATAAATATTATGTAGAATAAGAATGCATTAAAAATGTAGCTATTATTTACACACCCTAATATCATTTCAAAATTGTTATTTTATTATCATTCCGATTCTGTTATAGTTTTTATTAACATTTTGAATAATTTTTAATTTAGTTGCAGTTTTAGTAATTTTGTTGTGTTATCAAAATGTCTATAGTTTGTATTTTTATTTCCGTTGCACTAGTTATTTTAGTACATCAAGTTAAATTAAACGAAAATTGAAATGTTGCATTGGCAACTAGCGGAAATAAAATAAGTTTACTTTTTTATATTATTCTATTTTATTTAACATTTGATAATAATCAGAAATGTTTCTTCAAATCATCATATTAGATTTGTGAAGGATCATGTGACACTGAAGACTGGAGGAATGATGCTGAAAATTCAGCTTTTGGAATAAATTACAATTTAAAATAAATTCAAATAGAAAACAGTTATTTTAAATTGTAATAACATTTTACCGTATTTTTGATCAAATAAATGAAACCTTGTTTCAGAAACATTCAAAAAATCTTGCCAACCCCCAACCACTGTACGGTAGCTTTTAAGTGGTCTTGTTTTTAGGCACCAGCCAACAGGACGTCAGTTCAGGTTCTGCTAACAATATTGGCAAAATCCGACCCAAATACACAAGTCATATCACTCCCATTATTTCTAATATCTCGTATAACCATCAGACAAAACAAGAGTACATTTTCATTAATCACTTGGTTTCTGACTGTGATGTGCAACACAACTTAAATAACATGTCATCCGGACATCATCTTTTTATTGTCTTTATTTGTTAGGTAAAGACATTTGCCACAAAAGACTTTTAGAAGTCGTTCACCCTCTATATCGCTTTCTTTTCTCTCTCCCTCTTATGAACTCAAGCTTTTTCTGTGAAAGAAAGAGTTTAATGATGCCGAGATCTTGGCTGATTCTCTTTTCCCGATCACAAGCCTGGCTATAAATCATCCTGTTCACACACAAACACTTGCTATAACACTAGCCTCCGCAACAACTATGGTGTTCTATTTACTGAGATGTTTACACGGCGGCTGTGGTGTGTGTGTAGACATGCACACGATTGTAGTTTGTGAAGACGGCTTTGTTAGGAATCCACTCTTAAGTTTTTGCTGGAGTATTTGAATCTAACCCACACTCTTAATAATAAATGTACTTTATTACCATTGACGGTTCAGCCTGGACTCACTGTTAATATGTAGGAATAAATACGTAACTTTCAAAGACACAAAACGTACAATATTGACACAATCATAGTACTAAAACGTACATTTTTTCAGCGAAAAACGTAAAATATAGACGGGGTTGGGAGTAACGAAATGCAAGTAACTTAGTTACGTATTTAAAGTACAAAATTTGAGTAAGTGTATTTCATTTTAAATGGGTGGTAATCAGATTACAGTTCCATCTGAAAAGTGTTTTAGATTACCAAAGTGAGTTTTAATGTCATTTAAACAGCGATTGGTGATTCTCTGACTCTGACCGTCTGAAAAAGAGGAGTTCAGTTTCATCAACATTTTAATACTTTTACAAGGGATCATATAAATTTTGTTATTTAATACTGTCCTGAACAAGACAAAATGACTGAATTTATAAAAAAAAAAGCTGAACTGTCCTGTCATGACCTGATGATCCACGACTGTTTTCATGTTTTGTGAGTCATTTTATAATTCACTCGTCACTGCAACTTTTTCTCACAATTTGTTTTTTCCCCTCACAATTGTGAGTTTGTATTTCACAATTCTGACTTCTTTTTCTCACAATTGCAAGTTATAAAGTCAGAATTGGGAGATATAAACTTTGACTTTTCTCAATATTGCAATTTTATATCTCATAAGTCTGACTTTTCTCTATATTTTCAGTTTATATCTCATAATTCTGATTTTATAACTCACAATTGTAACTTTATATCACACAATTATGAGGGGGGAAAAGTCAGAATTGTGAGATTAAAACTCTCAATGACCTTTTTTGTGTTTGTTCCACACTTATTAGAACTCCAAAGTATTCAGATTAAGTTACTAAACTTGAGTAATGTAACGAAATACGTTACAAATTACTTTCTAAAGCATGTATTTTGTAATCTGTAGGGAAATATATTTTTAAAGTAACCCACCAGCCCTGAATATAGAGATATATGTATAATTTTTATTTGTTGTTTTATAGATAAATAGAGATCCCTAAACCCCATCCCGAACCTAAACATACACATTTTATACAAATAATAAAACAGGAAAATGGAAAATGACGATTTTAGTAAAAATATAGCATTAAACCTACCCATAGCAATTTCTTAAAATTACGTACGGTTATAAATGAAAGAATAATAGACAAACAAACATTATCACAATCATTTATTTATTGTGAAAATATCAAAAGTAGTTCACAGTCCTCTATGGCGGTAATAGTTTTTTTTTTTTTTTTAGAGTACAGAGCAGAATTTAAGTTATGAATCCAGGCGCGCACTCATTTCAAATGTCAATCCACTGAAACACGGCTGTCGCAATCTGTGACGAAGCAGGTGAGAACCAAAGAGCGTTCGATATCAGTGCCGTAAACCACGTCGTAACTCTTCTCGAGGAGCAACTCTCGAATCTGAATCGTGCCGAGCGCGACTGTGACTGAGAATGAAGATGAGGATCGATGGATAAAGGGCTGAATTTGGATCTATTCTTTACAAACATAAGGATTCTAAAGATGTGGAGTACAGTGAACAAATAAAATTGATGTGATTTGTAGATTTATGTTGGCTTTGGTGTATCTTATGGTTGCATTGTCGGTCGCTGCGTAGGAAACAAACTATACAAAACGGTTAAACATGGTTAGAAATGTTATTTCATATTAAGTAGATGAGTAAACTGCATTCAGTAAATTCGACTAAAACATGTATTGATATGACAATTGACTACAACAGATTTAAAACATTAATGCCATGACTTTAATATCAATACATGGGAATTTATACACATTCACACTCGGATACGCAAATGATGTACGTATTGCTGTTAATGCACGAGTATTTTTATGTTTTAGTGCTATAAATACGTCAATATTGTACACTTTTGTCTTTACAATAAGAAATCAATAAGAAAACATTCACTGAATGTTCTTTGGGGAGGCAAAAATGCTTCTTTTATGGCATTGCTGCCAAAACACCCTTTCAGAGTGTATATAATTAGTGGCGATTTCTAAAGCCTCTAAATTAACAACATGATCAAAACTTTGCTGAAAATACTACCAGCCTTCCGCCGTCTGATCGATCGTTCGCACCTTTTTATCAAATAAAAATCATTTTAATATTATTCTAAAAACCTCCTCCAGCTCATGGTTCACGTGTCTTTTTGCTGTGAAATCTTTCTTTGGATTTTTCTAAAGTAAACGTAAGAATAACTTTTATGTTTTAGTAATATTTCAAGATGAACACTGAACTGAAGCAACTTGGGTTTACTTGATTATCAGGTTATGAATAAAAAACGTGTTACGTATCAGTTATAATATATCAAACGTTTATTTGTTCATCTCTAAATCATTGTATTCTATGTTTTGCTGCCCACAATAAAAAGCTTTGATCAATAAAACTAAGCATTTAAATATCTTAGGATGACGTATTGTATATAATATATATATAATAATTAAATTTTATGTAAGTATTCTGCTATATTGTTATAAAGATCTCATAGATTTTTACAGTATCAGCATCTTATTTTTTTTATTTAAATACCAGCACCAAATTGCATATTTTTTTCTCAGTTTGGGCTTCTGAATTATATTTTCCTCAAGTATGAACTCCATATTCTCACTATTTCAGACTATATGAGCCATAAAACCTGATGTATCAAATTTGACACTCAAAAATACTTTTTTTTTTTTTTTTTTTTTTTTAAATTGGTCTAAAGGTTCAATAAACAGTTCCATATATTTTTTTAAATGTAAACATCTCACTCAAATGGTTATGCTGATAATATAATTTGCAATGATATTACACCATTTATTTTCACTTTTGGATCCCACTGAATCTGCAAGAGGTCACATCATACATCAACGGACACATCAGGCAGATTCATAAAAATCAGAAATGCAGAGCACACAACACCATCCAGACACACTCCTCTCAGAATACTGCAGTGCACCACAACAGGGTGGAGAGAGAGAGAGAGAGAGAGAGAGAGAGAGTGTGTAACAAATGTGAAAATGTGAGTGAAGGCAGATAAAGTGGAAATGAAATAATGACAAGCAGACAACAATGAGATAGAAAACTGGGAGAGAACGAAGAGGGAAAAAGAAAGAGGGAACAATTTTGAGGGAGTGGTGAATAGCGAAAGAGAGAAAACAGAATGGACAGAAGTGGTGGGAGAGAGCAGCGCACATTTCTCCACAGAGTGTCTGTCTGCAAACCGTAAAAGGCCCATTCTGATTAATGTACTTTATAATGAGTTAGCATTGGCAATTACTGCACTTGCTGAGAAGAGAGGGAGGAACGAGTGCGAAGCTGGAGAGAGAGTTGGCAGAGTGACATTCCATCATGCTACACCTTACTTCTATATACTACATATATAGTGTGCACTAGAGAATATTGCATAATGTAATGTGCTCAGCTTCACCTTGTATTCCTGGTGTGATGAATGAACCGAATATGCATTATACTTTATTATTTGATTGTACTGGCAAAATTTACAATGAACCAACAAAACTGGAATAATGCAAAATACTGTAATTAAATATGCAAGAACATAGTCACGCATCATAAATATTACAGTTTGAAATTTTAACTACTATGGACTGACATTTAAATTACTGGTTACACTTTATTTACTCTAATAATTACTGAATACTATTAATTAAGTAATTATGCATAATTTACTGTTATTACCATAGTAAGTACACGTAGTAATATGTACTAAATTAATAATTTGATATAGGGCATTTATTGTGTTCATACGTTTTATTTGTATATATATATATATATATATATATATATATATATATATATATATATATATAAATATATATATATATATATATATATATATATATATATATATATATATATATATAAATATATATAAATATATATATATATATATATATATATATATATATATATATATAAACCTGGATTTAATTACAGCTGTAATTAATTTCTGTAATTTCATCTATAATTACATTGTTAAGCCTTCCCTTTAACCCACCCTTAAACCTAATGCCAGTCTTTAAAATAATCAAACCTCAGTAAATTAATTTGACATAATACACTTAAATTGTGTTGACCCAACTAAACTCATTTAATTTGAATGAAACAAATTAAACTGTGCGTAAAACTTTCTTCAATTAAATTAAGGGTTACGAGGTGTGACTGAAATTATTAGTGTGTTACTTTTAAAGTATATACTGTATATTCAGTAGCTTGCTGAATTTTAAATAGTCAATATATTCCCATTATTGCCATGTTGATGCACAAAAATGGATTTTGTTTCATAAATTATTAGTTCAGACATATTTTAAACATTAATAATTTGTTTTAGCTGTATCTAGTTATAAAGATGTCAGTATTGCATTCCAAACATGGCATCATTTGAATTATTTGCACTTGACATATTTCCATTAGGAACTAAACCACCTCCAAGAGCATGGAGCTGGGGATGGACAGGGATGGCAGAAGGATCCAGGGTGGATCTTTGGCGTAAGATTTGGGTGAAACCTGGGGATCAACTGATGGAGGTAGAGCCGGAAGCGATGGAGACCCAGGCGAAGCTGATAGGCTGGACCAGGACGACGTCCATGGATTGGAAGCCCAAGGTGGAGCTGCTTACGCATGGAACAAAGATGATGGAGGGGGTGAGCACGACGGGGAAGCCAGAGGGAAGGAAGAGCCAAGGGGTGGAGGGTCAAGGTGCAGCTGGAGACCCTGAAGTCCGTGGCAGAGTGATGACTGACAGAGGCTGAGCCTGATGGACGAGGGAGTCCCGAGGAGTCCTAGGGCTGACAGATCACGGTGAAGGAATCTGTATCACCATGCTGAGCTGGTGATTGGGAGGCCAGGGGAGGGGATGGGAGCAGGGAGTCGGCTGGCGACTCTCCGGACGGACATCCAAACAGCCAGATGGGACCAGCGGAGAAGATGTAGATTCAAGGGTGGGGACTCAGGAGGGAACTGGATTTGCAGGCAGTGGTCCACTGCAGGCTCCAGGATGGACTGGGCAGCGTGCACTGGACAGGCGCGGTGGCAGCCTTTGGCTCCAATGTGGGAGTGGGCTCTTGCTCATGATCCGTGTTGGATGTGGGGATAACAAGCTTTCCTTCCTCTCCCTCTGGGAGGGGGACCCGCAAATCCACAGCACTCACTCTACAAAAGTGGCAAACATCCCTTGAGGACATTCCATGGGCTTGTTGAGGCTAGTCTGGTAAAACAGACAGATGGAGTGGTCAGGATGGTGTGTAAGGCACACTAGGTCGAGAAATTCCCTCATGTGATCCTCGAGGGAATGTTCCCCCTGGATCCAGGAGAAGGAGCACAACTGGTATGTCCCTAGTCCATTTACATTTTTATTTGAGATCGGTTCTTCTGTCAGGTGTAGTGTTGAACACGCACAAAGAACATTAAAGTAGACAGTATTTATTATAATCCGAAACACTCGGGAGAATATAAGAAGGGAGAAATGGCAACCACACAAACCATAAACCAATACGGAACTGACCTGAACTTGGAGTGTAAATACAAGATAAATCTAATGAGAGACAGGTGCAAATCATAATTAACCATGGAAAAAATGAGGACATAATCAATCCACGTCCCATAATGCATTTTAAGAGAAGGTCCATTCCCTGGAACTCCTCACCCTTTAAAAATCGATTGACCTAGGCATCTTATAGCAACATGAGTTTCTCCACAGTTGACAGCATAAAGCAGCTGTTCGCTTGACCAACTTAAAAGTTGCAGTGCATTTGCTGGGGCAGTGATAACTGTGATGCAATGTCTAAAGCAGACATATCGGAGGAATATGTGTAATGATGTGTGACAGCAATGAGACTGGAAGATTCTTCATAACATTATACTGAAAAAAAAAAATCAGATGCAGTTAAATATGAGTCACCATATGCCTGTGAGATGAGCTTGATAAGATTAATTTGCTTAATGTGATAAAACAGATCTGTTTCATTAACATGACTGTTAGCACCCAGGAGCCAGAACAAAAACTGAAAATGCTGAAACCCTAATAAAAATGTGTAAAGAGCAATCAGAGTTGGAGTACTCTGGAGGTTTTGCTCTAGGTGTTAAGTCATGGGCCTCAAGGGTTCTAGTCTTGGTCTCAGGGGGTCTGGTTTTGACTCCATCCCTTGTATAGACAAAGATATACAGGAAACTAAACAAATCAAATTCTCCCCCACTGTTATGAAAAAAATATTTACATAATGACCAACGCAATCTACCTAGAGCAGTGCAAATTAGCGTCGGGTCGCAAATAAGCTGAGCTGATGCTCATCACGTGCAAGTCGACACAGGCGCGCAACTTGTTACATGTAATATACGGATAACGTCTTCCTCTGGCGTTCCAAAGAAATTGCAGCCGTGTCACAAAATGGGTTAAAACATGCATTTTGGGGTGTTAAATAATGGCGCAAATGCCAGTAAATTGACTAGCGCAAACATTAGTAAATCGCATTGCGTGATTCATTTAAATACTCTCCTCCCATAAATTTTGCTGAAACTCCAACAAATGCATATGCAATAAGGTCAACCGTTTTAGTAAATCCCAACAGTACTTTAACACCAAAAGAGGGTTTGCGCTGGCGCAAGCGATTAGTAAATCTGGCCCTAAGATATACTTCAGTCTTAAGTGGGTCAAAAAAGGCACTCTAAAGTTCAGCTAATTGCAAGTAATGTAAATGTAAACTATTATATAGAATAATGTACTTGACAAGGACATACTTTTGCCACGGTGTTGAAATAACTTAAAAGAGCTCAATATCCAATGTAATGTGTTTTCAAGTCAAGGTCAGAAAATTACAGAACTGTTTCATTGCAGAAGTTCACTTGCTCCAAAAACATGCTTGAGATCTGAATTAGATTACTTTTACACATTTGTACAAAACAAAAATTCAAATTCGGTCATTTATTCACCCTCGTGTCTTTCCAAACCGATAAGACTTTCAATCATTTTCGAATCACAAATGAATACATAGTTATATTTCTGTGCCTCCAAAGTCCACTTACCCAAAAGTTAAAAGTTCTGAAAAGATTTAATTCATGCTTTTATTCACATATAAATATTGATCAATGCACATTAAATATGATAAACAGGAGCTCAAATATGCATGTCTGCAGGTATTATAACCTCCTTGCTTAATTTAATTTGAAATATGGTGCATGAAACATATGGAAACTTTTATGATGCAATTTGTTCTTTTTGCAGCGTAACATTTGTTATATATAAAGTGAAAAATGTACGTTCTCCTAAACTTTTTTTTTTTTTGTGGAAGAAAAAATAGTCACACAGATTTGGAACAAGGGTGAGTAATTTATAACAAATGATCATTTTCATTGAACTAGTGCTTTATAAAACGTTTCACAATGAAACAGACCCTTATAAAAAGTAATCTGTAAAAAGAGAACTAATTATGGACATAATATACTTTAAAAAATATATACTTAAGCGCAAACTGAATGCAATGTTTAATTGCATTTTATTTACAATTAAAATAATTGAAGAGTGCTTTTTTAACCCAATAAAGTAGGACTTAAAAACATCTTTACGTATCATTTCATACAGAAATTGTTTTTGAAACAAGATTAAAGTGTAAAATATAATGACAAGCATTTATGGTAAACGAAAATACTCTTTAATGTCATTTCTATTGAAACATGTACATCATAAATTTAAATAGGTTTGTAATTGCACATTTATAGTGATGATGCAATTTACTACATTTTTAAAAAAAAATGTAACCTTTAAATATAATATCAAATAACACACTACAGCTATAACCGAGTTAAAATTATGACCGTGCACATCAAAATAAGCATACTACTTTAAAACACGACAAAAAATTATTCCGTTTTTGCTCCAAACAAAGTTAAAACAATGATTTAAAATAGTAAAACCTTTAATACATCATTAAAAAATTCACTTCAGTGTTTCAAAAAACAGTAATAAGTGTGTGTAAAGAGGGAGACGCATTCAAGTCGCCTTTTATTTCATTATAATATATTATCTGCAATTACAGTAAATATACACTTTTAAGATTCGAAACACAAAAAGTGCACATTCTGTGCCAACCAACACCCATTATACTGACACAATAACAAATGAACCACTGAAAGCCAATTGAACCCTATAGGAGCTGATGCAAAAATAATCTAACATATGGTTTGTGAATATTTTTCTGCCGTTGCATAAGCTCTCGTCATGACTGCGATATGTCGTCAGATGCGAATGTTTGTTAATGGCCTCCATTTTCCAGCGCATGAAAATGAAATGGTAGCTATTTAATCACAACAATTAGGAGTAATTAGCATAATTATAGCTATTGTTATTTTGAATGCCATTAATGGTCAAAGCAAGCATATTCTAATGTATTTGTATACATGCGTTACGTTTCGAAAAGTGTATGCGTGTGCATTTAACTGCATTTATGTGGGGATGTATTAACAGACACTGCGTGCAAGAAAATATTAGGTGGAATGCAGTGTATACTGTGCAGTAAGCTTGAGTCCATTATGAATATGACACCCATAGAGAGAGAGAGAGAGGGGTTGAGTGACAGGAATGAGAATCTTTTAACCACTTGAAACAAGCTTTGGCATGAAAATACAGTGACCACTAACTGAGGTTACAATCTCTCTATTTTTACCAGCCAACTTCCACCCTCCGGCTAGTAATCTCTATCTTTTATACACCATGGCACAGCTGCTGCTCAATAGAGATGATAACGCAACGTAAACTTGACAAACAAATTTTGATGTTGGCTTGAGAAAGCCTAGCTCAGGGGTGGACAAGAGAGCCGCTGTCCTGCAGAGTTCTAATCAAACACACGGTGTTCGAAATCGCCCCCCAATACCCTCATTCCCTGCTTCAGTAAAGTCCACTTGAAGAAGTGAACGAAAACGAGTGACACTGAGAGCGCTGGAAGGCTCGCCGCTTTTTTTTTTTTGTGCTTGCTGTTTAAAAATCATTTGAAACTTAACTTGACTTTATCTTGAAATCGGTCATGGAAAGTATGTTAAACCTTAATTAAACAATTTTTATATAATTATACCTGAATGATGTTACGCTGTAGCCACATTGGACCAGCGCGGTATGGAGAATGGATGGATGATTCGCGGGAATTAATTTCGGTGCATTATAGGTATTCTCTAGCGCAGTGCTTCCCAAACTGTGGGCCGCGGGCCCCTGGTGGGCCGTAGCGGTATTGCAAGGGGGCCGTTGCTAGTCCAAATCAATATGTTAAAATAATTAAAATATTCCAATTGTTCTAAAATTTGATTTTTTTGAAAGTATGTCAGGTTAGTTTTATGGATTTAAGTACATTTGTAAAGAATGTTTACATCATAGTTCTCATAATTATTGTTAATAAATGTATTTGTAGGTAAATGTCGGGATATATTTTTTAACGGCGGGGTCGTGGAGCTTTTGCAATGTTTTTGGGGGGCCTTACCCCTCTTAAGTTTGGGAAGCTCTGCTCTAGCCGTTGAGCGCACATCAGTTGTACACTCTCTACGAACTGGCCTAGCTAAAGATTTTAAAAGCTCGAAGTCTTAAGGACATGTAGTCA